>JAIUZE010001370.1:0-223127 GCA_022085475.1 Heliosperma pusillum | reverse complement strand
TCCAAAAATGACTTGAAAGTCAAGAAAAGTTTATAACGACTTAAAAGTCAAGAAAAAGTCAATGACGACTTTTAAAAGTCAAGAAAAAGTCAAAGACGACTTAAAAGTCAAGAAAAGTCAAAGATGACTAAAAACGGTCTTTTCATGAAATCTCTCAAAAATTCCAAATACGAACGCGGAATTTCAAAATACGACTCGGAACAAAAATTTCTATTTTAAAACCTTTAGCTGCTGAAAAGTGTTAGTAAATATTTTCATTAGGAAAAATTGGGTACTTTTCGGGTTGTTACAATGTGTGTACAAGAAGGTTAGTGGGAGCATTATCATTTTCTTAGTATTATATGTTGATGACATTTTACTAATGGGAAATGATGTACCAACCATGCAAGAGACAAAGGCTTGGCTATCTAAACAGTTCTCTATGAAAGATTTGGGAGAAGCAACTTATATTCTTGGAATAAAGATCTATAGAAATAGATCAAGGAAGTTGCTTGGACTCTCCCAGTCTATGTACATTGATACAATTTTAAAGAGGTATCACATGGAAAATTCCAAAAAGGGCTATTTACCAATAGGCTCTGGAATTTCTCTATCTAGAAAGGATTGTCCTAAGACTCTAGAAGAGAGGGAACGCATGAGTAAAGTCCCATATGCAAGTGCAGTGGGAGCTCTCATGTATACCATGACATGTACAAGGCCTGATGTTGCTTACGCGCTAGGAGTAGCGAGTAGGTACCAAGGGAATCCAGGCGAGGAACATTGGAAAGTGGTGAAATCCATCCTTAAGTACTTGAGAAGGACTAAGGACCAATTCCTCATTTATGGAGACAATGACCTTAATTGTTTGGGTTATACTGATGCCAGTTTTGCATCAGACAAGGATGATAGCAAGTCTACCTCTGGTTTTGTTTTCACTCTGAATGGTGGAGCAGTGAGTTGGAAGAGTTCCAAACAAGCCACAGTTGCAGATTCAGTAACTGAAGCAGAGTATATAGCTGCATGTGATGCTGCAAAGGAAGCCGTTTGGATTAAAAAGTTCTTAACTGAACTTGGTGTAGTTCCTTCAGTGAAGGAAGCTGTTCCTTTAATGTGTGACAATACTGGGGCTATTGCACAGGCCAAAGAGCCAAGGTCACACCAACGATCTAAGCATGTTCTGCGAAAGTTTCATCTGATTAGAGAAATTATTGAACGTGGAGATGTTCAAGTAAAAAAGGTAGAAGGAAAAGAAAATCCCGCAGATCCCTTCACGAAGGCGCTTGGATCAAAAGATTTTGATAAGCATAAGTGGAGTATTGGATTAAAGTTCATGAGTGATTGGCTCTAGGTCAAGTGGGAGATGATTTTTGAAATTATGCTCTAGACCCAATCGTTATGTAACATATTTTGAACACATTTCATATTGTTTTATTTATTATTAATTGATATTAATAAAATGGCATTGTTTTTTATCATATTGTGTTTGAGAATCATATGTGATAAGTCCTTGATTTAACTGTATGCTTGACATTATAATGGAGATTATAATAATGAGAGTCAAGCATTAGAGGGTTTGATCAAAAGAAGTTCTTGGTCCAAGGGTTATCAAAAGGGGCTTTGATGATCCAGAAGGACTAATATATGTACAACTTTATTCATTGGATGAATATAATGGATCTCATTCATTACGTTGTATATATAGGTGACCATATGGAGATATGATCATTGAACTGACCGAAAGGAGGTTTCCCAGTGGTTGTTTTACCTATTAACTGTCAATGTGGAAATTCTCATAAGGAGTGAATGTAATTCTTTTTTTCCTTTGACCTGAGTTCACCATTGTAATTAATAGAATACTTGTTATACTTTGATGCCTGACAACTAGTGTGTAAAAATACTAGTTGAACGGTTATTGGGTTTAATTGAGTACCTATGAAGTTAGTGGTGAGTCGGATGGAATCCATCAACTCGAGGTAACGAGTTTGAACTCTATGTTGTCATTAATCTTATTGGTTGTATCAAGACCTTGGCCAAGGCAAATGAATGTTTCAAGAAATGAGTTTCTTGAAGTCGATTCGCCAACCATAGTGATTGACATGGAACATAGTGGTTATCTAACAGGGTTTGACAGTTTTTAACCATACCCTAGGATGATCCGGAGTTGGAAAGATGGAAGGAAATGATACATTACCCTTAACCAGGTTCGTCTTCATCGGATGTTGATATTCACATTATCCAGTCGTTGAGGAGTGTTGTTAGACGCCAACCTCGATTAGTAATTAAGACGATTGACTCTGGGCCAAGTGGGAGATTGTTGGAATTATGCCCCAGACCCAATCGGATCGGTAACGTTAATTACTACTGGCTTAATGTTGAACCTAGATGGTCACACACTTACGGGTTAACGTTTACACTTAAGATGACTTTATATTATTATATGATAATAATTAAAGTATCTAGATGACATATTATTGTATTAATTGCTAACACAAAAGATATAATAATAAAAGGAGAAAGAGTTCCATAAGTATTAAAATAAGGAAATAAAATAAAGAGTTTAATTTATTCTTCCCTATAAATACTTGGAGTTGGTAATTGGAAAAGAACACAATTCATTGAGTTAGTTTTCCATCCAAAATATAGAAGAGAGAGAAAAAGGGTTTTCTCAAGGGTTCTCATATTTCCGAGTCGTCTCAAAGGTTGAGAGTGTAATTCGTACCCGGTGGGGATACACTAGAGACTTCGTACTTTCGGAGTTAATTATTAATCCGTCTTAAAATCCAGGTATGTAATTAATCCCTTTTATTTACATCAGTTTGAATGCAATAGGTCTATTAAAGGATCATATAATTATTATTTCCGCTGCGTATATCGATCCTTCAGGCCTGCCACCGGGTCAGCCCGGCCCGGGTCAAACCTGACCCGACTACATGACTACCATACATATCGTCGTATGACCTTATATTGTACTATAAAGAGGTAGATTAATCTAAAAAATCCGAACGAGATGTTGAAATTCTACACTTTACTAGACTACCGCATAACATTTAACAAATGAAGTCTAAGTATTGTTTTTTCACACTTTGATTAATTCAACTTAGATGTGAAAGGATTTGAACATATCATTTGGGTTAACCGGGTTATTTTTGGTAAACGGATCACTCGGGTTAAATGGATTGAGCAAGATTAAATGAGTGATTTACATAAATGGGTTAAATAGGCCGGGTTGGGTAGAAGAATGTTAAATCAGTAGGGTTAGAGTTGAGGTGTATTTAGCGATTTAAACAAATACTCCGTAGATTGTATTGGGATATAAAGTTAAAGGATAAATAACCCATTTATATGTCAAACGAACCCAAACTCGACATGACCCGACCTATTTGCCCTGTCAAGTAAATAGTTAAATACCATATGTCTAAGTATGACAAAATGGCTTAGCAGACGGTATTGGTTTCAAATTACAATAAGTCACAAATGAGAATTCATTCGCCGGAACCAGAAGTCAAAATTTTGGTAGATAGGGATCCGGATTCTGATAAAGCAGTTGCTTCGACCTCGTGGGCACGTTCCTCAGCCGGTGACTTTTCAGATGAAAGAGCAGGTCCCTTTGCTCAGAAGAAAGGTGCGGGGGTTCTCTTTTAAAAAGCTCACTTCTCCTAATCAATCGCGAGGGTTTATTCGGGATTACGTTTGTAGGAACAAAGAGAAACAAGACGGGGTTTCTTAAAAGTTTTAACTAAAAACTTTGAGAATTTGTGTTCAAATTATAGAATATGTTCTACAGTTTCAACTCTTCAATCTTCATTGATACGATGTATACAACTTTACGATAGTTGACTTTGTGTAAGATTGTTAAGTTTCTGAAATTTAAATAGACTCTTTATAATTCCTTTTACCTTTTCTTCATTTGTTAATGACCAACTTTGGCTTTTGGCATTGAATAGTAGTCCCTCGTCCTAGTTAATAGTTAGCTATTGTCTTTTTATGTGAGGGGAAATTCAAACATAGATAATTATTAACTGAAACAGTCGAACAGAGGTAGTATAACTGCAAATATTAGACTTACTCTTTGCCATCATTTTTCTTCTTCCTCTCGATCAATTTTTCCAAATTAGCGCATATAGGCATGTATACAGATTAATTTTTACACCGTGTCAATTTAAAATGTACGAAGTACATTGTAATAACTCATCCCTTTAATTAAATAGATAAGGCTGTGTTTGGTAAAAGTATCTGAAAAGGGAACTAAAACCTGAAAAGGTTGTTGAAACTGAAAAATTAACTAAAATCTAAAAAGGTAGCTGATAAGATAGCTGAAAACTAAAAAGTTAACTGAAATCTGAAAAGGTAGCTGAAAAATTAAGAACCGATAAAGTAGCTGATTTTATAAACAATGTTTGGCAATCTAGTTGAAAAAGTAGCTGATTTTTGTGAAATTACATAAAAAGGTATAATAACTATTTAGTATTAGAAATTAAAGGGGTAAAAAAAGTAATATGATTCAAGATCAGGTACTTGAAATTTCAAATGATTCAGTTCAAGTAGCTTATCTGGGCAATTAAGCTACTTGTCATTTATCAAACACTTTCAAATAAAACGGCTACCTGAAATTTTGTCAAGAAAGCTACTTTGGTCAAAACGGGTACCTGAAATGTCTTACCAAACAGAGTCTTACAACTATATTTCGGGGATATGATAATAGGACAACGCAAAAGTCAAAACATACATCGTTTTTCAGTTTATTTTAAACGGTTTTTCAAATATGTGTCCTTAGGCCACACATTAAGAAGCTGATTAGAGAAATATTGTACAAGGTTACAAAAAAATATTAATTTATACAAATATATTCTTGAGAATCATTATCTGGGTAGTGTTTTTTCATTATGTTTCGGGCACACGTTTGAAAAACTAGATCTTAAAATCTCATCATTTTTTTATATTTTGAAATCGGATGTGCTATACACCATATGTATCTTGAGAAATTTGAGGGGGTGTCACAGTCACCTTGAGAAATTTTAGGGAATGTCACCCTCAGCAATCAGCATTACCCCATCAATTAAACATCTTAATTAATTAGCCGTGGATGTATTAGCAAATGGGCATGCAACGAGTATAACACATATATATGGAGGACAAATATATCAGTTAATTTAAATTAAATACTCATTAGACCTCCTTAAATTTAAATCAATGTCGTTAATAATTTTGGATATTATTACACTTCATCACTAAAATAATTGGACAACTAGCAAGATTATGATTGATGCACAATGCAACGTCGGCTGATAATTAGGGTTTTAAACGTTTGTTAACAATGCACTAATTTTATTCCACGATCATAATTCGTAACTCACAATTCTCATATTTGTATAACTAGTGGAGTTCCCGTTCAAATTGCACGGCTTTCGTAGAATGTGGCGTTAGAAATATAGTTTTTTTTACTATGTACTTGTATTTAACTTAATTGGAATTTTCTTAAATAACTTTTGTGTAAGACAATTTTTTGTTTTAAAAAAAAACAATTTACAAATACAAAGTGCATCAAATTAAACAAATCCGTTAAAAGTGACTGGTGTATTTTCGGACAAATAATACAACTAACATTTTTTTGTATCTTACTTACAAGAAATTGATACTCTGTTTCATTGAATGCAAGGTTCATAACCAAATCAAGCTTATTGAATAAGAGACTGATATTATTTTTAGTTTTGATATATTATAGGGTTACCATACTTTATACAATTGCATTTGTGTAAAAAAAAAAAGAAGGTATAGAATAATTGAGAAAAATATTGTGAAATAAATAAACTGTCATATTGGGTATTGATATTTTCTAAAGTAAATAATAAATAGCAAGTAGATTCATTTTAGTAGGTAAAGTACTTGGCCGGAAACTGAGTGGAAATATTCAAAGGAGTGCTATTCTTCTAGTATATAGGCCTATAGGGGATTGTATTGACTATTCTTATAGTTTTTTTTACGATAGATATTTGCAATTTTGTAATAAAATTCTTTTAGAAGTTAGCACTCTGTATGTCGTAATGGTCTAAGAAATGTGGCGCTATGTGGAAGAGCCATATATTTTAAGTTAACAAAAATATTTTATTAATAATACTCGAAATGAATCGAACAAAAGAGCGATCCATGTGAGTATCACAAATTCTTGTTTAGGGTAGATATACCTGAGTTAAACCTAAAATGCTTCAGATAAGTAGATGAGGCAAAAGCAAAATAACTAGAGACTAGCCAAAAATTTGTCCTATCGATCTATCTAAACAGGATTTAACCTTTTTATAAACTTAAGACAAAGGCCGTCTTAAGAAAGATCAACCGATATATAAAAAAGAACTACCTATTTCCGTTAGTCATATAGCTAATGCAATTGAAATTTAGGGTCTTGTATTACCCAAAATATTTCTCATTATACCTCTTTGTTATATACTCCCTCAGTCCCAGTCAATTGTTGTCTTATTCCTTTTTTGGTGACTCGGTCAATTATTGTTCTTTTTATATTAGAAAAGTTTTCTTTGAGTAATTTACCCAATGATACTATTGTCTACTTGTCATCCAATAAGTATGAAGAAAAGTAGTTATTCATGATCTCCATTGATGAACACAAGAAAGCTTTGATTATGATCAATTGTTTGGAAGGAAAATCTAGAGAATCTTAGTGAGAGAAAGAGCTAAATAAAAGGAAATTTATTATGAATGATAATGTTACATTGTTAGTTCTATTGACATGCTTATATACAAGATCATTCTAACTGATATGCTAACACTAGATATTTACATCAATCTGAGTCAAATTAATTCTGTTAGAGTAGTTGACCAATTCTGTTACAATTCTGTTACAGAGGTTGACCAGCAGTTGACCAATTCTGTTACAGAACTCCCTAGATGCAGTAGTCAGTATATGTACAATGGGAAGGAGCTGCAGGTCTTGTTTATTTGGGTTTGTTGACAGTTCTGCAGTGTATCATTAGTAGAGTAGCATCAGTAGTTGAAACCGGAGCTGGGGTTGCAGTACATCCTTGTTTGCACAGTCCTGTGATATCTCCAATACCCCCCTCTCAAGTTGGAATTGGTGGATTAGAAACAAGTCCCAACTTGAAACAGAAGTAATTATGTTGTGCTTCCCCAAGTCCCTTAGTCATTACATCTGCAATTTGTGAGGCAGTTCCTACATGCTTGGTCTGAATCAATCCTTCAGTGATGTGTTCCCTAATGTAATGACAATCCAACTTTAGGTGTTTTGTGCGCTCGTGAAATACAGGATTGGCAGCGATGTGCTGAGCAGCTTTATTATCACAATAAAGTGTAATAGGTAGAGGAACATGAATCTGAAAATTATGCAGTAAAGCTTCAATCCATACTATCTCACTTGAAGTCTGGCTCATGCTGCGATACTCAGACTCTGCAGAAGACTTACTAACTGTGTTTTGCTTTTTTGTTTTCCATGAGATAAGAGAAGTGCCTAAGAAGACACAAAACCCAGTGAGGGACCTGCCACTGAAGGCACAAGTTCCCCAGTCGGCATCACAATAGCTAGTGAGAGTGAATTCACTCTCTGCAGAATAGAAGAGACCCATGTTCAAGGTATGCTTGAGATATCTAACCAGATGCAAGGCAGCCTGCATGTGAGTTAGTCGAGGTGCAGTAAGAAACTGGCTCAACTGCTGGACAGAATATGAGATGTCTGGGCGAGTGAGATTCAAGTATAATAACCTCCCAACTAATCTTCTGTAATCCTCTGGTTGAGACAATAAATCCCCTTCATCAATGGACAACTTAGAACCCCTGGGAAAGGGAAAAACTGCAGGGTTGCAATTAGTCATGTGAGTATCTTTGAGGATATCACAAATATACTTTCTTTGGTTCAGTATGATTCCTGCCTTTGATCTAGCAACCTCAATCCCAAGAAAATACCTTAAGAAGCCCAAGTCTTTGATTGTGAATGCTGTATCCAATAAGCCTTTGATAGAACAAATACCATGAGCATCATTTCCAGTGATGAGTAAGTCATCCACATATACCAGGATGGCAATAAAGAAGCCATCAGAGCTATGTTTAGTAAACAAGGAATAATCTTCTTTGGATTGAGTGAAACCATGGTGGAGGAGAAATTTAGTCAGCTCAAGGTTCCACTGCCTCGAAGCTTGTTTTAACCCATACAAGGATCGTTTGAGGAGACAAACTTCATTTGGTTTATGCTTTGTATATCCCTGTGGGATCTCCATATAAACCTCTTCATCAAGAAACCCATGTAAAAAGGCATTGTTGATGTCTAGCTGATGAAGATCCCAACCCTTAATAGCAGCAATAGCAATCAAAGACCTGACACTAGTGAACTTTGCAACAGGGCTAAAGGTGTGTTTATAGTCTTTGCCTTCCACCTGATTATACCCTTTAGCCACTAATCTTGCTTTATACCGTTCTACTGTCCCATCAGGTTTGAATTTAAACTTGTATACCCATTTAGCCCCAATAGCTTTCTTGCCTGAAGGCAAAGGAGTTAAAACCCAAGTTTGATTATCTTCCAGTGCCTGAAGTTCTTTAGCCATAGCATTGATCCAGTGAGGATCATTTTTGGCTTGATGGTAACTTGATGGTTCATAAACATCTAGGACAGCATTGAAAGAAGCAATATACTCAGAAGAATATTCAGACAAATCAATTTCTTTCAGTGTTGTAAAAGAAACTGAGGTGTCTTCAGGGTGGGCTGTTGTAGTAGGTAAAACAGAATTATGTAGCAGGGATTTTGGAATTCCTTTGCAGTCATAGTCTTTGAGTCTGGTGGAGGATTGTCTTTGCCGAACAGACTGTCTAGGTTGCAGTCCTGATTGGATAACAGGACTGGAAGTAACTAAAGTATCTGAAGTAGTGGTATTATTACTATGGGATGAATTACTATTATTGTTTTGAAAATCAGTATTATCATCATTATTAGTAATATGTGGGGAATTATTATGGAGATTTGATGTGGAATTAGTAAAAGTACTATATATAGGAGTAATGTCATCAGAAAAATGAGTAGGAGATAGTGTATTAATATGTGAAGTATTAGGAACAGGTCTAGTATTATTTAAAGAATCAAAGATGTGATCATCATGAGAATGAGGTTGAATAAGAGGAAGGAAAGACTCAGAAGGGAAAGATGTAACAACAGCATCTTTAGGAGGCGAACCAATGGACTGGAAAGGGAAGATATTCTCTTTAAAAATGACATCCCTACTAACTATAATCTTATGAGAAACAAGATCATATAACTTGTACCCTTTTTGACCAAAAGGATACCCCAGATGAACACACTTTCTGGCTCTAGGTTCAAGCTTATCTGATGTTTTGACAGCAGCATAACACAAACTACCTATTACCCTCAAATGTTCATAATCTGCAGCCTTTCCAAGTAAAATTTCCACAGGTATTTTCCACTGAAGAACAGAAGATGGCATCAGGTTAATTAGATGAGTAACAGCCAATACTAATTCACCCCAAAATCTCTTAGGTAAACTAGCCTGCAATCTTAAAGCCCTTGCAGTATCTAGAAGATGTCTGTGTTTCCTCTCCACTCTCCCATTTTATTGAGGATTTCCAGGTAAACTCTTTTGATGAATTATCCCATGTGTAACAAACAAGTCATGACAAGTATGTTGAACAACCTCAGTCCCATTATCACTTCTTACTATCTTTACTTTAGATTGAAACTGTGTGTTAGCATAGGTCAGAAATTGAGCAAGAGTTGAAACCACTTCTGTTTTGTGTTTAAGAAGAGTTGTCCATGTGACTCTACTATGACCATCCACTATGGTAAAAAAATATGAAGCTCCAGTGACAGATTTGAGTCTATAAGGACCCCATAAATCTACATGAATAAGATCAAAAGGTGCTTTGGCTATAGAAGTATTGACTTGATAGGGCAATTTGTGATGTTTAGCCATAATGCAAGTTTCACAATAGAAATTGTGAGTGTTATTGACATTAACAGCAGAGTACATAGGTACATGAAGTAATTTTGACAAAGACACATGACCTAATCTGGAATGTGCCAGATGTACATCTGCATTGCTAAAAGACAAACTAGCAGCACATGTTGTACTACAAACACAGCTGTTATTACATTGATGCTTATCAGAGACTTTATATCTACTAAACTGAAGCTTATAGACTCCTCCCAACTTCTTTCCAATACAAACAGTTCTCTCAGTGATAGGGTCCTGTAAAATACAGGCATCATCAGAAAATATAGCACGTAATCCAGTGTCATGGAGTAATCTTCCTACAGATAAGAGATGATGTTTAAATTCTGGCAGGAAAAGCACATTCCTCAAGATTAAACTATTGGTCAAAATGACATCCCCAACCTTACTGACAGTCTTAACATCACCATCTGGTAGTGTTATGTGAATGGGGCGAGACAAATCTCTTACTGACATAAGTAGACTCTGATCATAGGTCATATGATCAGATGCTCCAGAGTCAAAAATCCAGCATTGCAAGTCAGATGGAATATCAGCTATTGAGTGACTGACAGTAGTAGCAAGAAGAGTACCTGCAAAGTTCACAGATTGTGAACTTTGAGAACAGTCTCCCCTTGTTTGAAGTTTTGGAACTTCACCTGACTTCACAGCTTTAAGAAATTCTTTGAACACAGCTTTCATCATAGCAGGATTAACTTGAGCCTCATCATCAGATTGTTGATGTGGAAAGTCTGAATCTTGATCAAATGGACTGTTAAGACTCCCTTCTGCATTAGCAGCATATCTACGTCCTCCATTGCCTCTATAATTCTTGTGCCCTTGAGTAGGATATCCATGGAGTAGATAACACCTACTAACAGTATGGCCATCTTTTGTACAGTATGAGCATGTTAATTTTGGCTTCTTGTTGTAATCATATGCAGGAAGGTCCATCCTTTGACTGTTACTAATGTTATAACCTCCACTATTATTATTGAACGACTTCTTGTAGTTGTCATTATATCCTCCAGAATACTCCCTTCTGTAATTAGTATTGGCAGGATACTTTTGAGAATTACCTCCTGCTGAGTTGTCAGATACATCTCTGTGAAATTTCTGAAAGAAAGGTTTATTCACAGCTAAAGCCATATCCTCATGCACATGAGACTTTCCTTTATCACTAGATGTAATGCTTTTCTGCATCTCAATCTGCTGAATCCTAAAGAATGCTTGATTGACTGTAGGTAAGGGATCTGAGGCTAGGATCTGGCTCCTAACAACTTCATATTTCTTGTCTAATCCCATTAAGAAATCAATTAATTTGTGTCTATTATCTCTTTCAAGTATCTTCTTCAACAAACTACAAGAACATTTGCTCAAAACACCACATTCACACTCAGGTAGACCGTCCAAACTCTGTAAATCTTCCCACACTGATTTCAACTTTCCAAAATATTCAGCAACAGATTGATTATTGTCTTGAATCGTCTGCATGACATCCTTTCTTAGTTGATATAAGAAAGGAGCATTCGCCTGACTGTATCGTTCCTTTATTTCATCCCAGAGTTGCTTGGAAGACTGTACATACAGTAAACTTTCTGAGATTTCTGGCACCAAGGAATGTAGAATCCAGCACATCACATTGTAATCAACTCGAATCCAATCTTGATATATTGCTGATGTTTCATCAGGTTTAGGATACTTTCCATTAACAAATCCAAGCTTATTCTTGGAGATTAGCGCCATTTTCACAGCTCTTGACCATTTCAAATAATGCTTTCCATTAAAAGGTGAAGAAGTAAGGTGTAAACCAGAAATATCTCCAGGAGCAAGATATAAAGGATCTTGCATTCCAATAACTCCAGTACTTATGCCAGAAATTGGTGCAGAAGCAGTAGAATCTTCAATCGCCATTGAAATCGTGCTTAAAAATGATGAATTTTAAGTAATTTTGACGAATTTTCAAGAGAATTATACTAATTGCTGAAAAAAACACACGTTTTAAGATAAGAACTTTGGATTATATGAAGAACTTCTCAAAAAAATGAAAGATTTGCAGCGGATTTCAGATTAAAATAACAAAAAAAAACTGTTGAATGACAAAACAACACAAACAGAAACTGCTAGGATCAAGCCTTGCTGCTCTGATACCATGAAGAAAAGTAGTTCTTCATGATCTCCATTGATGAACACAAGAAAGCTTTGATTATGATCAATTGTTTGGAAGGAAAATCTAGAGAATCTTAGTGAGAGAAAGAGCTAAATAAAAGGAAATTTATTATGAATGATAATGTTACATTGTTAGTTCTATTGACATGCTTATATACAAGATCATTCTAACTGATATGCTAACACTAGATATTTACATCAATCTGAGTCAAATTAATTCTGTTAGAGTAGTTGACCAATTCTGTTACAATTCTGTTACAGAGGTTGACCAGCAGTTGACCAATTCTGTTACAGAACTCCCTAGATGCAGTAGTCAGTATATGTACAATGGGAAGGAGCTGCAGGTCTTGTTTATTTGGGTTTGTTGACAGTTCTGCAGTGTATCATTAGTAGAGTAGCATCAGTAGTTGAAACCGGAGCTGGGGTTGCAGTACATCCTTGTTTGCACAGTCCTGTGATATCTCCAATAATAACCACAAATAGTCTCTACTATTTACTTGATTTTTGTGTCAAAATGAAAGGATAACAATTTACCGAAACAGAATGAGTCCTACTACATTGTACCGTGTCAATATGCTTCCCCAATATAAACTACAATTTGGATCGTTGGTGCAATTAAACTGAAAAATTATTGCAAATCATTCAATAGAAAACTACTCGTATACGCTATCTATTAGCCACTAGACAAAATATAATAATAGAATGAACATCGATAATTCAATTACTACCATGTAATCAAATACTCCGTAATCAATTTAAAATAGAATAAGACAGATTGTAAAAGTGTGTTGGCCACGGCCAACAACAAGATTGGTTCAAAGTTCAATTTTCTATTATGCTTGAATAATCAAAAAAAATATTTTCTATAAAAAAAATGCTTTTTAATTTAATATTCCCAAAGAATGTTCCTATATTCTATCAAAAACATATGGAGTATTTTTTTAAAACAAAAATGAAAACCATACTTTTAATTTATGAGGGTAGTGTTATGATTGTTCACTTCATCTTAAATATGAGATCGGGAGTTTGTTCCTTACAAAATTGAATGGAGCAAGTTTAATAGCCCGTCGTTTACGGCTTAGGACTGTTGTCGACGGTGAACATCCTGATAGAAACAAATAAAATCTTTTACAAAATCTAATTAAGTGATTGTGGTAAAAATTTGTTGATACAAGTTTTCTAAGTCTACTAAAAATACTTCCTTCTTGTTGAGTTGAAAGTCAATTACTTAAGGTCATATTGAAAAGTGAAAATGACAAACATTGAAAAACATATCCATTTACTTTAGGTATTATAAGTTTAAGGTATAGAATAATATACAAGTAGTTAGAACCGTTATTATTATAGGATATGAAATTGGACAAAACCTTTTAAGTTAGGTACGCCATGTTACCATGTTGGTACTAACGTATAGAAAAACAAAGTGTTGTTACAACAGCAAATTGGACCGCCTTTGATTTTATTTTTAAATGTATGTGACTATGTGAGGCTTTAATATCAAGCTACCTAAAGACACCGGTGGGCGACGGAATTATTCACTATTGTTGACGACTCGACGGTGGCCTGGTTTACACTAAATATTATGAATATTTGTAAGTCATGAAGATAATATTTTTTTGGGGGGTTTTCTAACGTGTGCCCAAAAGGCACATGTTAAGATGTTAATTAAAGAAGGTTTTTGGTTTTTCTAACGTGTGCCCAAAGGGCACATGTTAAAATGTTAATTTAACCAAATATTATGGAAAAAAGTACGAAGTAATATTTTTAGGGAATTGATAAAGTCACACACTCACATCTATAATGTACTATGTCACTCATTATGTGAGTGTTGTGCGCAAGCGTGAATACCTCGTGTTGGGCATCTGTAGTATATGTGTTCATGGTCCATAATAGTACGATATTGTCCGCTTTTGGCCAAGCCCTCACGGATTTACTCTTGGCCTCCTTCCCAAAAGGCCTCGTACTATTATATTTTATACACTTATAAAGATCACCTTTGACCTTTAATCTACCGATGTGGGACAAGGGTTTGCACCCTAGCAATCCTCCCCTCAAACCAAGTACCATCATCTTGACTCGGACTTTGACTTCTACGGAGGACCTCCTCACACCATACACCCCAACTTCTAGACACCCTTACATCACCAAGTCTTGATAACCTCCCCTTAACCGACGACACACTATGTGTCTCCCTAAGGGTACATCTGTCCCTTCACGGAACTTGTGCAACACTTGCGTAACAAACTCCTCTGCATCCAATATACCCTGGACAAGTCCGAATCCAGTGCCTTAGCGCGCCACCCCCGACCGCCTTTGGACTTACCATGGACCGCTTTTGTGGCCTCCATTTTAAGCCTCAGCCCACCCTCCCCGGGTCGCTGACGATCTTCTCTTGGACAGCCCGTCTCATCGTTGTGAGACTCATGTCCCCTTCGTGAACATATTAGCTCTCCCTCGGACTATTAGGAGTTCCACTCCTTATAGTGTAAGTCACCCATCAAGTCTTGGGCCTGATGCTTTTTCTTGTGCCTAGCCCAAGTTGAACCTTGGGCTCTGATACCACTTGTAATGCGGAAGCGTGAATATCTCGTGTTGGGCCTTTGTAGTACCTGTGTCCATGGTCCATAATAGTACGATATTGTCCGCTTTTGGCCAAGCCCTCACGGATTTACTCTTGGGCTCCTTCCCAAAAAGCCTCGTACTATTATATTTTATGGACACTTATAAAGATCACCTTTGACCTTTAATCTACCGATGTGGGACAAGGGTTTGCACCGTAACAGTGAGATTATTTAAAGGAAGATGATATATACAATCCAGGCTGTATTTAAGGGTCTAAAAGAAGAAATAAAAGCTTAAAACAAGCATCAATAACATTAATATACGAGTAATTTTGTCCTAAATTCCAACTTTAATTTTACTTAAGAAAATATATTAAATTTTTATTTACAACTTTATGAGCTGTATTTGTCATTACCCTTATTTTAATAGCGTAAGTTTTTATAAGTGTATTTTTAAATGAAATATGGTAGATTTCATAGTGCCATTAAGGTCACCCTATTTTTATTACCGAGGCAGTGAAGCTCTAAGAAGTCTGATAGTCTAATACAATAAATGGGATGCAGTATTTAGTACTTTAACTTGATAATTGTACAATTCGTTTGATGTGAAATATGGACACAAGATCAAGAGAAAAGTTTTAAAATATGTTTCAAATAATTATTCATCTTATTATAGATATTAGATACCTATATTAAAACAAAATCTATCTTGAGGGTTTATAGGAAAAAACAAAACAAAACCTTATTGTAGTACTCTCTCTGTCGTCCCGGTGAATTGTTATCCTTTTATTTCGCCATAAAACCAAAGAAAGAGTGGGGATCATTTGTGGTTCCATTTAATGGATGATAAGTGCACAATATCTCATTGGGTGATCAAATTACTCATTGAAAACCTTCCTGGTAAAGAAAAGATAACAATTCACTAAGACATCCTAAAAAATAATAGGACAACAATTGACCGGAGGGAGGTACTATAGCACAACGTGTGAAGTGGTTAAGGTAGGCTTGTACTCTTGTAGATGAAAAAAAAGGCACCACTTAACAATGACAAAGTCACAAAAAATGTTTCTAAATATTAGAAAATCAAAGAAGTGGGAGTTTGTGTATGCCACACTTACAATATTACGAGTGCAAAAAGCCATAGACGGCGTAGTTTAATAAACTCCATCATTCATTGTATCTTCAATTGCCCATGCATTTATGACAACCTAAAAGAAGTTGCAAAAACATACGACATAACATATTACAAATTGTTATTAAGAGTCGTTTGTGGTTAATTTAATTAGAATGTTACTTAATAAATTACTAAATGATGATATTACTCGGCCTCATAATATAATTATATGGAAGATCTTTATTTTTTTTACATTTAGGTTTATGAAGCGTCAAATATCATTCACATTGATAAATAGGACAAATGAATATCAAGTTAAATATACATTCTACTTTTGTCTTATTCTTTTCATATGAATATATTTAACCTGCTTAGATAAAAATTTGTCTTTTACTATAAGTATACGGGTGGATTTAAATTGAATACCGACTTAATTTTACTCGAGTTTTTCGGTATGATATTGATCAATTTTTAAAATTTTTAATAGAGTAATTATTAAGTCAATGAGATTAACAAAGATTAAAAAGGCCATTTGAGTGGCTGAAAAGACATCATAAAATGCCAAATCAATTCAACCCTCTAATAATCTAAACGTGCAAACAAGTCATAATTATTAAGAAATGGTCTCCATAACATACCATTATTACTACCAATAATCCCCTATAAATACTCAACGAATGTTTGTTCTTCTTCCATAATAACAAGAATCATTAAATCATACAACTTATTAATTAATCAATTAATTAAGAAGCTTAAACATGGTTAGAGCAAGCTCTTCAACTACAACTTTAGCCTTAGGGCTTCTACTAATGACCCTTATTAGCAATTGCTATGGTGAACTACGACTAAACTACTACAGTGGCAAGTGTGGTAAGGTCAATGTCGAGGAAGCTGCTTTTTATATCGTCAAGCAACATTATACCGAGGATAAAGATACCGTTGCTGGTCTTATTCGTCTCCAATTCCATGACTGCTTCGTTAGGGTAAGTAATATATATGTGGCTCGTTAAACATATAACGTATCTTCTATATTAAGAAAATCGTTCTATTTTTATTTTTGTCAAATGTCAAAATATTCAATTACATAATGTTAAAGTTACTAAACCCTTAGTACATATAGAATTGAACAATACTACGAGATCTTCTTAGGGCATCTATTTACTCACTAAAAATGTTACTAATGATCGATTATTGTTGATCTCACACATACTAATTATTCTCTCTTAATTATGATTAGGGATGTGACGCATCGATTCTACTACGGGGCCGAACCGCAGAGTTGGCATCAGCCAAGGATTCGACTGTAGCTGGATTGGACGTCGTAGAGGAAATTAAAGTCACACTCGATAAATATTGTCCCGGAGTTGTTTCATGTGCTGATATCATTGTCCTAGCAGCAAGATCTGCCGTATATTTGGTATGTATATTTGAAATAATCGATAAAAAAGTACACCCTTTGTCTCAATCAGTTGTTTTATTTAATTTTTATTTTTTTTGTGAGCGATATTTTAGTCAAAGTTAAACACACAATTGGGATGAAAAAATTACGAAGCATTATTTAAAAGCTATTTTTCGCATATATAACTCCCAAATTATTTTTTCCTACATATATTTAGTTACATATCTAACGTAGTATACATATACTCTTTTGCTACTGTAGGGTGGAGCAAAATGGTACGAGGTCGAAACAGGAAGAAAAGACGGTCGCATCTCGAATGCAGTTGAAGCACAAAACGCTCTTCCTGGATCAAACATTCCAGTCTCAAGCGCCATCAAACTCTTTGGCCAATTTGGTCTCAATACTGAGGACTTTGTTGTGCTTCTAGGTAAATTATTAAGCTTGCACTCTAGCTTCAATTGGTCTTGCTTCAGACGGGACAACCCGTCTTATTGCTTCAAACGTATCCATTACCCCTACTTGCCCCACTTGCTCTTTTCTGAGGGGACTGGACCCGTCTGAAACAATAAGACGGGTTATCCCGTTTAAAACAAAAATTTGTGATTTAATTTTGGCGTTAATATGTAAGTATGCACTCTTCAATAATTATTCGGAGTATATATGCCAAGGGGCGTATCCAAGGGGGTGCAGTGGGTGCACCTGCACCCCCCTAATTTGAAATATTTACATTTTAGTTTTATTGAAAATCAAAAAACTATTAGGGGTGCAGTGGTTAGTAACTTAGTATTTATCTTAGTGGTCACGGGTTCAAATCTTATAAGTGAGCTTTTTCCACATTTATCTCATTTAGTAATAAATAAATGTGTCTTTAATGTCATTTAATGCATAGTTGTAGACTTTAATTATCATACATTTTCATGTTCAATTTTTATTATCTATTCAAATATTATGTATTTAACATAAACAAAAGTATTATGTATATATTGAGCTCCAATTTTTTTGATTTTACGAAGGGATGTCTTTTACGGTAAATAATTATATACTCACGATTTTAATTTTTTTATATTTACTCGAATTTTTGAATATTTTAATTTATTTTTTTAGTTTAGTCTCACATTTTTTTTGTATGTTTAAGTTTTTCTTCCCGTTGACGGAATCATTGTTAATTTGCACCCCCTATGTTCAAATCCTAGATACGCCACTGATATATGGTTTTATGTAGAACTGGAAAACGAGTCAAGGTCATGTTTAGGTCGGGTCGGTTAATTCGAGTTCAGATTAATCTCGAGTCGGTTGTTATAGAGTTAATTGGATTTTTTTTGTTAAGGATGGAGTTATTTAGGGATAATGGTCAATTTACAATAATCAACAATAGAGTCATGTCATGTAGGACCAGGTCAATTCAGGCCCGTGTATAGCGACTCCTCAACTCGGCCTATATAAGTGTCGGGTCAGGTTATATATTCGGATGGGTCATTTTTGAGTATCTACCTAGCTAATACCTTTAAACTCACTCATTTATTTTGTAAGATCATCTTATAACGTGAGACAGACCTTGTATACATAAGCGAATGTTTAATAAGATGACTCATTCACATAATAAGACGGTATTATTTTATAATCTGTGAATTAAGTTGAGGATGAAGGACCCTATGAATAGACTTATTTTGTCTTAAGTTCTCAACTTGAAATTATAATATACACCGTATATTGATAATCTACTAATACAAGTTACCGACATTCTTATCCTACCATACGATCATCTAGCTAATTAAAACAAATTATAATTGACATAGTCTAATACAACTTGGGCGGCATTCTTATATATATATCACAAATGCTACCATAGGATGATAATATGATATAGTCTACTAATACATACTCCACAAGTCTACTATTTTCTTAGTGTTACGTACAAACATAAACACGAATTTTTCAAATTATTGACTTGAAGTTAAATTCCTGTCCAGTTCATTTGTTTAGCTGTTTTATTTTTTGTGAGAGATATTTTTATCAAATGTAATAAATGATTAAGACGAATGAAAAATTTAAAAAGATGTATTGTATTTATCAACAGAATTATTGATATTAAGTCATTTGAAACCAATAAGTGAATTGTACATTTGATGTACTAACACTGGTAATGTAGTTTTTTAGCTTTATAATAAAGTTTTTTAGGGTAGTATTAAAAATTATGAATTTAAAAAAAAAAGTATTTGATTTCATTAATTTGAACATTAAGGTCAAAAAAATTATAATAAAACTCAAAATACATCACATATAAGATTTAAAATGTAATTTATAAACTTTAAAAAACTCGAAAAAAATGAATAAAAACTCAAATTCATACTAGTCTGAGGTAGTACAACTGATGTATAGTATAATCCTTTTTCCTATTTAAAACCGTCTCACCCAACTTTTAGTACAAGGTTGATTAACCACTTGTCTTGGCATACAAACACAGGTTGTCACACAGTCGGAACAGCACATTGTCCAAGCTTCGAGGACCGTTTGTACAACTACCAAGGCGCCAATGGAAGATCCGACCCAACCATAAACCCGACCTTCCTGGCTCAACTAAAGAGGACATGCCCTCGTGGTGTCGCATCCAACAATCAAGCATTCTTGGATCAAACTCGAGGAAGCCAGTTCGTCATGGACAATGGTTACTTCAAGAGAATTTTGGAGGGCAAAGGTACTTTGAAAATTGATCAAGCCATTGCATATGATCCTCAAACAACTAAAATTGTCCAAAGTTTGGCATATAACCCTACATTATTTGGAGCTAAAATTGGTCCAGCTATGCGTAAAATGGCTAAGATTGGAGTTATTCTTAATGGAGAAGTTAGGTTGGGAACTTGCACTAGGGTTCGCAAATAATGCATGCATGGCTAGTTGATAAAATTGTACGTCCTTATTAATTGTTACATACCATTTGATTTATTTGTATGTTGATTATTGTTATTAGTATTTAAGTAACTCTTTGAGGGTTTCTTGATTATTGTTTCTTGTAATATATTAAATGTAGTATATATATATATAAAGAAAATAATTAATGTTTTTGTATGAATTGGATCATGTGGTCGAGTATTATAATCACGCATTATGATTTTATTGGAATGAAGATTATTAGTTCTTGTTTGTTACGTCTTTAGGGACACGTATAGTTACGTCCGCAAATTAATTATTGGTCATCGACCATAAAATTTTTGTCCAATATTTATGAGTGTTTAAGAAGATTTTACCGTATTTTACTTTAAACCCTCTTTAATGTGCCACCCATCACGACCACCTTCCAAGCCTGCCCGAAGAGTTGCGTCTAACACCACCCCTCCCTCGAGATCCTGAAAAACCTCAATTTCTAATTTCTCTTCCTATTATAATTTTCTTGATCTTTGTGTCAAAATGAATAGATAACAAACGATTGAAGACAAACTAATAATACAAGTTGGTGGGATCATACCATATGAATATATGATCATCTTAGCTTATTACTGTTAACGAAATGCATATCACCAAGGCCCAACTATATATGTGAGCGAACAAGGCCACAGAATATTAGGGCCCAATATCTTTATTGAATTTTACGCACATTATAGTTGACTGATGGTCATATATGAAGCCTCACAAATTCTCATTGAATATGGGTACTATCCGTCACAAATATTGAAGATAAATAGAGTTCATCTCACAATATGTAAGTGTGGTAGATAAGTGGATGGCAAATGGATCCTCCACTTGCCCTCCCACTTTCATATTGTGAGAGGACCATTATTTATCTTTAACTTTCGACGGATAGTGCCCGTATTCAATAAGACGTGCTAATGAAGCCTCGCTTGAGTAGTCTTTATTCTCTAACATTGCTTACATAATTACATCCTCTGCGTTACGTTTTCGAGTGGTATCGTTGCTCCCAATTCGGTGAGGGAATATTTGAGTTGCGGTTGTCCTTGAGTTAGCAGGTTATATATTTTATAAATAGAAGCCAGAGACTGATGAAAGCGAAGCGACGTGGGACTAGTAGTCGCTTCATTTCCTTGTTTGAGTTCCCAAGGAAGAGTAGTTGATATTGCCCTTAACGTTAAGGCATGAGAATAGAACAATGCATATTCACTCACATCCGTTGATTGCGGTGCGCCATAGACAAAACTTGCTTTAAAGGAATTCAGATGTTATATCTCTATTCAAGAGAGATCATTAAACTGTTCTTCATAAGTAAGAGTAATTGAATTAACAAAGCTCACGCTTATGTAATTAAAGGCATAAAATTTGCGTATTTAGGCTAGGAAGTGGCACCTAGAAACATAGGCCAATCTGACTAGCTTGAAATAATTATTTAACGGAATTTTTCAGGATAACCCTTAATTTCATGAGTGTTTTAAATGTACCCATGCTTTTAAGAATCTGTCAATAATGTCCTTGAGATTTCATTTTTGTGCCCCTTGTGATACCCCTTAATGTAACGACTGTTAACGAAATGTTAAGTTCTGATGACGCGACAATGATTATTAAATTGATAACTGATGAGTCCATGTTATATATAGTTTAACTCTCTTATTTAGCTCGATTTTACATGATTATTATACTTTGTTTAGTATATTTGTGAGCTAATTACGTGTTTTAGGTGTATTGCTTGTGTTTGTTACATTTTGTAGGAATCTAAGCATTTAAAGGCTTTTTCCTAGCACAATTACAAGCACCTAAGTCCAACAAGCTAATGGAAGCAAGATGGACCATGGAAGGTTAGAATGGAGAATGACAAGCCAAACATGAAGATTTGTTAAATGGATTGAAATGCAAATGATAAACCAAAAATAAAGCCCAATGCAAGGAGTCCACAACTCAACATAGGATGCTCTTTGGGATGCTCAAGAAATCCCAAAACAATGCAATTAACCGGAGAATTAAGGTGCTTAAAAGCATAGCTTAGGATTCCTAAAGCATTAAATGGAGCAATTAAGCAAATATAGACAGGTTACTGAAACCCCGATCGGGGTTTCTATTCCTCGATCGGGGTTTGGTCTCTGTGAAATCTTCCGTTTCAAGTCCCTCTCCCTATATAAAGGAGATGGACCTCGACACTTGGAGGCATATTTTTCACACCTTTTTTATGATTTTGTACATCATTCTACACTCCAAAAACACTCTTTTACATAATGTCATTAGTCATTAGATTATGTTTAGAATAGTTTAGTTTCCATTAGTTGTTACAAATAATTCCTTTAAGTATTTCAATTTATATTACAAGTTCATTTGCAAGTTAATTAGTTCCATTGTGTTCTTCAATTCCAAGTTTCATTTCCTTTGTTGAGGTAATTCTATTTCTTGTATTGTTTTCTTATTTCCTTTGTCATTTCCATTATTAGTTAGTTATCATGTTTACTTATCATTTGTCATTAGATTAGTTATCATTATGCAAGAGTAGTTAGTTTGTCCAGGGAATTAGGGAAGTCATGCAAAAATAATATTTGCAATTGTTGAAATGAGATGTTATGATATCAAATAGTTGTTTCTATCACATGCTTGCATTGTATTGCTAGTCTTTGATTATTGATCACAATCCTTGATTATATTCGTTAATTCTTTCTATAAGTCGAGAGGCACGGAATTGAATTAGACTAAGCATGTGTTAGTATATCGACCTAGCCAAAGCGAGAGTTCGTTAGGACCTGATCTATGGTTGACACTAATATCGAGAGGTGGCTGTCTTTAGCCTAAACAATTATCGTTATCATCAATTTCCTACTTTGACTTGAGCATTTACATAATTTGCATGTGTGACCCGAACTCCCTAGACTCTTCCTTTATTATTATCATTGTTTCATAAACCCAACCACACCAATCGAAAACCGACGTTGATAGAATTCACCCCATAACAACTTGCTAGCAACTCCCGTCTCCTTGTGTTCGACCCCTATTACTACATTCATTTGTATCTAGGGTATTTTTGATTAGGTGTGCGATAGCCTATCAATAACTAATAAAAAAAATGAGCTAAAAATAAAAGTTTGAACATTTTCAATAGTACTTCCGTACTTTATATATTATTTTCTGGATATTCCTAAATTACAATAAAAAGAAGCACCATGTTCAAATTTTGCTCAAATCCTGACTTTGCAACTGATCATAAACTTTATAAACAACTCATCAAACGACACTCACATCATAATAACTATGATCAATCTATCGCAACTTATTACACAAATGTGATTATGCGCGTTTGCATGCAGGGGCGAATCTGGGGGTATGTAGGTACGTGAGGGCAGCTGCCATATCCCAAGATTCCGAGATAAATAAATTATTATTGATTGGTTCTTAATATAAGCATCAAACTTTGAGTGATTCAATGGTTAAGTCTCCGTAAACTAAACAAGAAGTCTTGTGTAATGTGTTTGACTCCCATAAAGAACATTAATAATTTTAGCTTTTCGTTTTCTGATTGTGGGCTTTAGTTTAGCTCATACAAATTCAGCAATGCAGTTTTACAGTTATTAGTACCAAAATAATTATAGCTCATACAAATTCAGCAATGCATTATTACGGCTAGTAGTAACAATAATTTCTCTAAAAAAAATCAACGGAAAATTCGCACGGTACCCCCGAGGTTTGCATTTTTGCACGAAATACCCAAAATTTTGATTTAGAAAACTTTAAGAGGTCATAACTCGTGTTTACGAGATCATAAAGTGACGATTTTTTTTTTCAAATCGATCATCTTTCCGAGACCTACGATTTGGAAAAAAAAATTATTGTATTTGGATCCCGTAGCTAGGAGTTATTGCATGTCAAAGTTTTTTTGACCGAACAAACTTTGAGCGAGCATATCTCTTGGTTACGAATTCCGAACTCGAGAATTTTTTTTTTCAAATTGTAGTACTTGGAAAGACGATCGATTTGAAAAAAAAAATCGTCACTTTCTGATCTCGTAAACACGAGTTATGACCTCTTAAAGTCTTCTAAATCAAAATTTTGGGCATTTCGTGCAAAAATGCAAACCTCAGGGGTACCGTGCGAATTTTCCGAAAAATCAATCATTATCTTGGTAAGAAAAACTATTGCCTACCCTTGAGTAAAATTCTACGTCTGCCCCTACCTGCATGTGATAAGTACAATACACTGAAAGCGATTGTCTTGAAGTCATTGAGGCACTGAAGAGGAAGAAACAAGGAAAAAGTATTTTTCATTTAGTTCTAGATGATATTATTTTGTTAGCTAGGTCTTTTGAGTCTGTTAGTTGGTTACATACTATGAGATCTAATAATGGCGTAGCTTATGCTGGCTCACTCCATTCCTAGGAACTCGTCTAGGCGTGTGTGGTTGGATGGTCTACCTCCGATTGCAAACAATGTTGTAATCGCTGATTTATTATCTAATTAATGCATCCGCTGGGTGCTTTCCTCAAACAAACAAAATTATACAATTAATTAAGACTAAGTCTAGCGTGGTTAAAAAAAATATATTTTTTTTTATTTTCATCCTCCAGTAAGAGCGAGCGCCCCTCTCACCCGAGTATTCATTCCCGCATTGGACCATTCGATGTGGAATAATTCCAAAACTAATAAATTAACGTATATTTCTTTAATAAAGCCTCTTTAATTTTATTATTATGGAGTTCAAATACGACTCCATGCATGAGAATTCATCTACCGTTTATACGACTACGCGGCTTCACAGCTATATAATCTCCACTGACTGCATAAAACATCTAGCTAATCAAATGTTGGGTGTATTCTATTATGATTATTAATCACTTATAAATTATAGTAATCAAGTGGATGTCATTGTACTAAAATAATAAGATTGAATTGGTTGCTACCATACTGTTTTTGTAATTCTTTTTGTGCATAACTAAACTATATATCGTTTACGTACTATATTAATTCGAGTTGGTTTCAAACTGTTTAGGATCAATGGGTTCATGTCTCAATTTTTAGTTTGAAACCAACCCCAATTAATTTGGGACCACCGGCTTTATTACCTTGTATCGTTACACATACAAAGCAATTTTGTGTTTTTGCAACAACGGGGGAAATCCGCTATATGGACTAGCAACTTTATAGTCATGCAAACGGAACAAAATGGAGCAAATGTGGGACGCGGTTTTGCCTTTTCTCTATGAGATATAACTATGTAAATGTAATAAAACAAGATAAATGCACTGGTTCAACTGACGGCTTTGCCTAAATCGATGACATAGACTCATTGGCCCCAAATAGTTTGATCGAAACTAAACCCAAAATCCCCGACAATAGACTCATAGACTCAATCGTAATTTAAGCCACCACTCTACCAGACTCATAGGTCAATTGTAATTTAATAATTAAGCCACCACTCTAGCAGACTATAGACGTTGACCATGTCTATGGAGGTCAAGCTCATGAAAATGTCGTTTGAACGAATATGCTTTATACAATGTTGATATGTAATTCAATAGTTTTCCAAAATTGATGTAATTAGATATAATATTAATTAGATTAATAGGTGTCTTAATTTTTGAAGGGGAACTTATCACAGACAATAATGTCTTAGTGAGAATCATAATATTTTTGTAATTTTGAGAGAAAAGTTAACTTTTAATATATATATATATACTCCGTAATTTGGTCGACATAATTTGTGCGCTATCACACCAATTTGTAGCGATTCTTTTGGATGTTGGTCAAGACGCAACGTCTAGTTCCGCTCACTAGTCTTTTTTTTTCTCTTGATGCGATTCTTCCATGTGATGAAATGGTCACGGTTCCTACACTTCAAAAAAAAATCGTAAATCCAATTATATATTCGACTACTAAATGAAATTAAGATGCATGTTCTTTTAATTTAGAACAAAAATTAGAGACAAAGTAACCTAGTGACAAACATGGTGATCACAAGACCACAAATCAAATAAACTACTTAAGAATTAGATACAAGTCATATAACATATAGATGCTAACCAAGTTCATCTAATCATTTGACCATGTTTTTGATCAATATTTTACAATATAAATCTCATTCATGATTTCAAACAATAATAACTATAATAAGTCTCCCTAGCTGACTACGGAGTAACTGCAACCTATTCAAGACGAAATGTAACCAAACCCATTATCTAACCTATGACAGTTATGGCCACATTATTGTCATTAAAATGACGACATTTAACCCGTCTCAGCTTCTGCCGAAAAGTGCTTGTCACAAATGAGAATTTGTGTAATAATTATTCACCGAGACGAAGAATAACCACAACCTGTATGGCACCGCCCCGGTCACATGTTAGAATAAACCTAGACATACTTAATACAATTCCAAAACACATAAAAAACAAAAAAAAACAAATAAAACAAATAAAACTTTTTTTTAGCCCAAAAATCACTCAAGCACGTCTAGAAATGGAATAAAAGTCGTGCTTACAAGTTTGTTTAAGTTCCTCCTATGTATTACTTGTTACTTTGTATATAAATGCTAGACTTTATGACAATATATCATATATCTTCGCTTCATTCATAACAAAACCAAAAAAAAAATCTAAGCTTTTATTAAAAAACAAAAAAAAAGTGTTAAGTTATGAGGTCCAATACGTTTATTTCTAGCATACTAATCCTTGAGCTTATATTGATATCAGCCCAAGTTATTTCAAGCCAACCTTTAAGCCCTTCATCGTCTCCGGCACCGGCTCCAGGTCCTGGTCCTGGTTCAGCTCCGGGTCCTGGATCGTCTGTGTCGTCCTCTGGATTGCAGGTTGGTTACTACAGAGGGAAATGCAACAGTGTAGCTGTTGATATCGAGGCGATCGTCTTGGCTAAAACACAACAAGCTTTTATCAAGGATCCTACCCTTCTTCCTGCCCTTCTTCGTCTGCAATTTCATGATTGTTTTGTCAAGGTAAGCGTCTTGGCTTTGTTTTTATAGTAACGCTAACCATACCCTTTTACTTGTGACGTTTATTTGTATCACCGCACTCTCTCTGACTGAAAAAATTGTTTACGTTTGATTAAAATACTCGTTACAAAAAAAACATAAAAGTGTAAACGTCATGTTGAGTCAGATGAGACAGAGGGAATATTAAATCTGAGCCACGACATTACATTAATGCATGAACCCGAATATATTCAAAGATACGTTGACACATATTATGATCCATTTGTAAATGTCAAAATTCTTCTTCCAAGATTGAAAATGAGATATTATACAATGATCTCTTACAAAGTTGATTAATGTGATTCACTGCTGTATTATGTAACACAGGGTTGTGATGCATCTCTTCTGCTAGCCGGGCTAACAACGGAGCAAGCAGCCGACCCTAATAGTAGCGTGAGAGGATATGATGTTATAGAAGAGATAAAGACTGCTGTAGAAGCCGAATGCCCTGGTGTCGTCTCATGCGCTGACATTACTGCCCTTGCTACCGGATTTATCCTTCAGCTGGTAAATTTGTTATACCCGAATAGAAGAACTCTTTCGCATATTTAGATACAGTATTGGATTTTAAAGCGTTACTTATGTAAAACTGTAAAACCATTGTACACAAGTCGTACAGTACGAGTATTTGATATTGCATCAATGCATCATCCGACTCCCAAAGAATAAGCAAATTTACCCTTTAGAAAATAAATTAACATGAATAGTTTCATGCACAGGGTGGAGGACCTGCCTATGCTGTGGAAACCGGGCGAAAGGACGGACCTGCCACGACCAAAGAAGACGTTGACCTTCCATCTCCAACAATGACAGTGGCTGAGAGTGCTGCCTTTTTTGCAGCCAGAAACTTCACTTTAGAAGAAATGGTTGTTCTTCTAGGTAAGAACCGAAACACCCATGGTACTGAACCTCCAATTATTAATTTTTCCCGGATTGAGAAATGATTAATAAATCTTTACTACTTAACAGGTTGTCACAGTGTCGGAGTTACACATTGTAAGCAGGTTGAGGGCCGACTCTACAAGTCCGGTGCTCAATTTGACCCGCTGATGGACCCTGCCCTACGTACCCAGCTAATTAGACGATGTCCTGAGGGAGAGAATTCAGTGAACACTGTTTTTCTAAACCAAGACCCCAAAAATAACAACACGGTTGACAATAGTTTCTACAATCAGCTCAATTTAAACCGAGGAAGTCTTCACCTTGATCAATTACTCGCACGAGACCCTTTAAGTTCCGACATTGTCCTCAAATTCGCACTCGATAATGACTTGTTTAATGCTGCATTAGCCAAGGCTATGATCAAGCTTCAGGCTTTTCAAGTTCTTACTGGTTCTGAAGGTGATATCAGGAACGTTTGCAGCAAGTTGAACTAAATTTGGTCGACATATTCTTCGACATTTTTGGGTTTGAAGGGTAAATTTGATTTGTTTTTATATTTTAAAGTTATGAAATTGACAACAAGCTCTTTTATGTTTACATTTAAATGGTTTCCTCAAACCGCCTTACAAGGAAGGTTTGAGGTCCTGGGTTAATATTACTATTGGTGTAATTCTTTCTGTATCGGTTATGTATGAGATTTTGAGATGATTTACGAAATACTCCGTATATGATATAAGATTTGTTGAGTTCTTATTGCCTTCACTTTTATTTCCGCTCTAGAAACAATGTTCATTAACTTCAAAAATATTCGAACCGGCAAATTGCACATTAGAAGTAACATAAATTCTCATTTAATACGGGAATATCCGTCTTAAGCTTAATACGAGTCAATAACAACCCACTTGTATAGATAAGACAAATATCGTGTCATTCCCTAAGCATTTCACTTCTATCTTATTGAACATATTTGATCTGTTTTAACCTTAAGACGGATATAACTGTCTTAAAAAACTTCTTAACCAACTTCTGCCAGTTTTATTATTTTAAAAAGCTTTGTTTTCAAAAATGAAAGAGAGAGCCAACCAACAAGTATATATTTTAGTAATTAAGTCAAAATCTTGGGCAGCTAGCATACAAGTAAACATGACATAGGAATAGGTAACCGGCTTTTAAATAGATTTTATTCATATGTTTATAAGTTCCAACAACCCGTAATTATCAGTCGACCTTGTAAAAGATATTGTATGATGCTGTGGAACTTAGTCACTTAATATATGTAATTACTATGAACAACGCTACAAAGGGATATAGGAAGCTGAACATAAAATGATCAATTTATGTCATACGACAATCTTATTTGAGTTTTTCAGATGACGAGAATATTACCGAAGTCAGAAAGTAGAGTATCAAAATTTGACAGGGTAGGACAGACAAATGTCGTAATCTTCGACTGACTAATCATTATTTCTTGGTGCTTGAATTCATTTTATACATTATTGTAGAAAACCGTCTTATAAGAGACCAAGGAAAATCCAACTCCACATACGTAAAGAGATTAATGTCATCGCGGCAATATACACTAGAGAAAATGAAGGCGTAGCTAATCTAGTCAACTACTGACAACATGAAGCGACTTGTGAACTAATTGCTCGTGTAATCAGGACACTGACCACACAAACTAAATTTATACTAAAAGTAGACAGGCACTACCATCAGCGGAAGTGTATCGATGTCGAGCTGTGAGAGCCTATGACATAATTGGATAGCGAAACGTGACACATCACATATCTAGTTCCCCTAGTCGATCTAATTTCATATGGCTGAATGAACACTGTAACAAGTGTTCTGGCATGCCTTCAAGCTATGGATCAACGAGTGCTAGAATAAAAAGGTGTATGGAATGGATTACCAAAAGGCAGGAGAAGAAAACAAAATACAATCCGAGTCATTGATACAAAACATAAAAATGACGGAACTTCAGGGGCTTCAAGTTTAAGTTAGACAAATGCGCTTCTAACTAATAAAAAACATACTCCATTCGCAGATAGATAAAACACTTGTGAAGCTGAGCAAAAGAGAAGATCTTGTTGATCTAGAGCCTTCTTCCTCTTCGGCCACCCTTTCTTCTGGTACTGTCGGTAGGAATTGGAGTCACGTCCTCTGCAATGTCAAGTATTATGAGCACTCAATAAACAAATTCAAAACAACCGTAAATCAAGCTTCAGTTTGTGTTTCAACAGAAAGCATGTGTTTGAAAATATCTAGGATAGCTAAATGCGTTTCAAAACTGGCAAGCACTCCGTATAAAAGAAATATTATGAGCTCTTATCCTCATAAAAGTAATCTACCTATATAGCAAAGAACAGAAATTCAATCTTTAGATGAGGACATTGAAATCAAGATTTTATGGGAAAAGCTATTTTTCAAACTAAGCAACTAACGTCAGGGAAGACAGCGAGGATATTAAGAGATGCGTTCTTTCGGAGAATATTGGCAAGGAAGGGTGATCCTTCCTAGAATAAGGTGTTTGAAGGTTTTATTGAAAGACAAAACAAGCAAATGACTAACTATGCATGATGCATCCACAATGAAAATAAAGCTTTAGTCTTCATGATATCTCTTATTGAGAATTCTGATTCTATCTCGGATTTTATCTTTAGGTATTAATCGTATCAGATGAAAATCAAGCACTCTTCTAGGCAACGAACTTGCAATATCGGAATTCATGCTAACTAGGTACATCTTAAGAGGGATGGCAGAATTACCAATGCGTCCAATTTTCATTCCAGAACGAGCAAGGGCACGAAGGGCAGACTGAGCACCAGGACCAGGAGTCTTCGTCTTGTTTCCACCAGTAGCACGAAGCTTGATGTGAAGAGCTGTGATGCCGAGTTCCTAATCAATGTCAAGAGCAGCATTTAGCCAAACGAATACAGCCCTTGTTCTCAGAATGTAAAACTAAAAAATTATAGTGCAATTAAAAATCGAAAACATTGCATAGTATATATAACCTTGCATCTTTGTGAGACATCTTGTGCAGCAAGCATAGCTGCATATGGGGATGACTCATCTCTGTCTGCTTTAACCTTCATTCCACCTGATCATTAACGGGAAATCAGCATTAGAATTCTAGTTAGAAATACTAAAAAAATGTTTTAAGCAATCACGGCAAAGTTTGAATTAATACCCGTAATACGAACCAATGTTTCCCTGCCAGATAAATCAGTAACATGCTGCATAGAGGAAGATATTAGTTATGACTTAGTTATATCATTATAATTGATACTGCAAACAAAAGAAACCCTCGAAAAAATGGAGATGCAAACACTTACAATGAAGGTATCATTGAAAGACGCGAAAATGTGGGCAACACCAAAAACATGCTCGCCATCGCGCACAGCTGGACCAAGGGTCACAGTCTCCTCCTTTGGCTCTCTAGTCTTTCTCTTAGACTACAAGATACACGAAATTTAGATCAAATCGTTAAAAAAACATAAACCCTTAGTCTACAGGGTGGTATCAATTCACTGTCCGAAATAAAGAACATGCACAACAAACAAACATACGCCACATATATGTACCACTACTTATCCGCAACAACATAAAAAAATAGAAAAAAACATAGTGCAATCGTGCATGACCATTTCCGGCTATAGTGATTAGTGATGCACTAAATCATTCATGATTTGGAATTATCATTTAAAAAAGACAGCGACTAAACCTAAATCGAAAAGCTGATTGCAGCAATGCATCAAAATATGGATAAAATCAGCACAACTGAGGCAAATTTGATTACAGCTGCAGTAAATCATTCATGGTCCAGAATTATCGTGTAAGAAACGACAGCAGCTAAACCTAACTGAATTAGCAGCTAGTTGAAATGTATTGCATAATCGGGCATAAATCAGCACAATTGAGGCAAAAGTGTTCAGTGCTGCCCGAAATCATTATCTTTCGGAATTATCGTGTATGACGACAACCACTACACCTAACGGAAAAGGCTGCGTGCCACAATGCATCAAAACATAGACAACGAAAATCAACACACAACACTAAATCATTCATTTTTCGGAATTATCGTGTTAAAACTCAAAAGACATCAACTAAACCCTAAACGAAACAAACAGCTTAAATCAGCTGAATCGTCAATCAATCAATTAATCAAAAACATGATTAGAACAATAATGACACTAATTCAAACATAATCCACGCTATAACAAACTATTATCGATTTGATTATCAAGCAAAATCACGCATATTTTATTACATTAATTAAATCAGCATTTCAAATCAAAAAATAAAAAATCGCCGATTTATTTATCCACAAAACTCGCTATTAAATCTATTTAGATTATGCTTCAATATCTTTAGCATTTTTTTCATATCAATAAACATAAGAATTTCTAGAAACATGAGATATATTATATTATCAAATGTCTATAAAAATTAAAACAAATGCTATGAATTTTATTAATTAAGATTCCTGATTAGTGAAATATAGAAAGAAAGAAAAAATAGCAGAAATTAAAGTGAAATGATGTAATGTAATGCATACCATATTTTCACAGGTGATTGAATGGAGATCCGGTAGTTGTGAAAATGAAGATGTTTGGGGATTTTGTGAGGTAAGAAATGGTGGAGGCTGGAAGAGAAGTGTGTTATATTGGTGTGTTAAAAATTAGGGTTTTAGGGTCCGGATTGTGTTGGGGTCGGGTTTTGGCCCATTTGTTTTTGTGTCTAATGGGCTGGGCTATAATTGGAATTCAAAGTTACATAGGACAAAATCACCCAATACTATTAATTTGTCGGTGTAGGTAGAGGTGGTAAATGGGTCAATCAGGTTGAGTATGTGTTGGGTCAGTTTGGTCGGGTCATTTCGGATTTGTCACACATTTTATGATGGGTCGGGTTTTGGGTCAATTTCAGGTGACCTGTTGTAGGGTCATTTTGGATCGGATCGCTTTTGATTTATTGGCTAAACACTTAATAAACTTATTTTGAAAATTTAACTATTTATTAGAGACGAAACTTCGATTATATACCGGGTCATTGTGGGTCGGGTCGTTTAGTATTATTTGGGTCACTTCAAGTCATTTTAGATTGGGTCAATTATGAGTCGAGACTTTTCGGATCGGGTCATCCCGGGTTTCAAGTCATATTCAGGTCACTTTCGGGTCTCGGGTCAGCCTTTTCAGATTGGGTCATTCGGGTCTAACATATTTTGCCATATCTATGTGCAACCGCCAAACTGCTTTATAGAAATAATTGGATGAAATAGATAAAAAAAAAATACTCCATACAACACTAATTCTCATTGAAAACTGACATATTCGTCTTCAAGGTTCGTTAAAATGATTTTATAGTTTCATTTTTAAATTATTTTATATATACCTATACAATTTTGCACGGATTTAAGTTAGTTATGTATGAATATATATCTCCCACCTGAGGACCCCACCTCCTCCCTAAATTCCCCTCTTCATACACAAAAGAAACCCTCCATTCCCCGTCTCTCACCCAACCGTCAAAATGGACCCACGTCAACGCCGTCGTAGTCTTTCCTCCTCCCACTTCCTAACCACCACCTTCTCCCCACCCTCCACCACAACCACCACTGCCGAACCCGAACCCGACTTCTCTGAATCGGATCTCTTCTCCACCACCATACCAACCACCGTAATCCGTCCAAGACCACCACCACTCCGAACCCAACGTTCTTTCAAACTAGACCTCCCTTCACCTTCCGGCATCCTCGCTGCCTTACCCTTACCCTCACCCCAACCCTCACCTTCTAGAACCATCACCATCCTTCCACACCTTCCAGAACCTTCTAGAACAATCTCGTTCTCCTTACCTTCGCCACACCTCATCCCCACGCGCCACCCTCGCGCGTGTGGGTTTGATGATATTGACGAGGTTGTTGATGATGGTGATGATGTCATTATGATTCCGCCGCATGAGATGGTTGCTAGACGGTTGGCGAATACGCCGGTTTTGAGTTGTTCGGTTTTAGAAGGTGCTGGTAGGACTTTAAAGGGAAGAGATCTTCGTCAGGTTCGAAACGCTGTGTTTCGACAAACTGGCTTCATTGATTGAATTATCGATTCATTGATTGATTGATTGAGTAATTGACGAGGTTTTCGTAGTTATTAGGGTTTTTTTTGGTGTGAGAGTTTTGATTCCGGAATTTAGACAATTGTTCATTTGATGAGTGATTTTATTTATTTATTTGTTCGTTTTAATTCATTGATTGATCAAATTATTCATTGATCGATTTCAATTTTAATGTATGCATATTTATGCTATTTATGATTAACATTGTTGTTTTTCTCCAGTTTTATTTCATGCTTAATTCAATTGTTTTTCTCGAGTTTTATCGATGCTCAATTCCATTGTTTGGTGGTATTGATATTTGTCACCTGGAAGTCTTGTTTTCTTTAAGCAAAATGCACTTTATTGGATGAAGAACATAATTATTTCCGACAATGCAATATACCGGCTTCTGCTTTGTTTATCTACGAGGAACATTGCTCAGTGCCGGGACTCCCATTATTACCCCGTCTGTCCCGACATATACTTCACATTTCATGTTTTGTATTGTAAGGAATACGTGTAGATACTCTAGCTCAATTATATAAGGTTACGTGAGAAACCTGATCCAGAATCAAACATATATATTTGTTGCAATCGAGGGAGGAACATTTGGTTTACGACTCTGAATTTTACTTCAGTGTTTTGTTCGTCAGGAACAAACTATTTGTGATTTCTACTCAAGCTAGAACTGCATATGCCGGACTCTTCATTACCACGATATAGGAGAGAATTTTAGGAGTATTGAGCTGATGTTGGTGGTGTTGCTCAATTTGTGAAAATCAAGTTGCTTGATTTGGATATTACCCTACTCAAATTGAAATATGTAATGGTCGAAGAAAGCGTGGAGTTTAATGTTCCAGAGAAGCGCTAGAAGGTTGTTTGTTATCCTTTAATGCTTTCTCTTGGATTTTGTGTGCTTTTCAACTTAGCTTTTATCACACGGAAGCTGATGATCAACATTCAGAATTATGTTTGGGTATGTATGATGGCTTGCGCGATAATCCTTGACTAAATTATGGAGATACATACCCGGTTGAAGATACGGAATGTGCTCTTACGTTTTGACAGTCATTGCTGGTAGCATTAAACGTGGATTCTGACGAAATATAAAGTTCGTTGTGAATCAGTGGAAGAACCAGCTTGGCTGAATGATTATCGCAGAATTGTCAAGTCCAAAGAGGTGAAAAGAGTTATATACAAGAGTTAGGCATAGTTGCAGCTTGGTTGAAAATAAGTGACTGAATATGACAATGTTTCGGACCTGATATATTAGGCTATTACGCTAGTGATGAAGCTGTTGCAATGGCATTGTACACGGCTATTGAATACTTAAATAGCAGAATAATATTTTGTATTTTTCATCGTAGGTTTCGTCACAATCTCTTGAAGCTTGTCTGGCTATGTTGGTTTCTAAAAGACATGGGCATAGACCAAAACTATTTCCGACAATGCAATATACCGGATTACCGGCTTCTGCTTTGTTTATGTCGGAGGAACATTGGTCAGTGCCGTCTCCCAGTATTATCCCGCCTGTCCCTGACATATAGTTTACATGTCAGGTTTTGTATTGTAAGGAGTAAGAGTGGACACTCTAGCTCTTATATACGTAAATATGATTCACGACTCTGTAAATATACGTAAATATATTTGGTGCAACCAAGGGAGTACCTTTGGTTCGCGACTCTGTATTTTACTCCATTGTTCCGTTAATCTGGAACAAACTATTTGTGATTTCTACTCAAGTTAGAGCTCCATGTGTCCGACTCCTTATTAGAGTATTGAGCTAATGTTGATGGTGGTGTTGCTCAATTTGTGGAAATCAAGCTGCTTGGTTTGGCTATTATGCTACTTCCAACGTACTGTAATTTAGCACTCCGATTACAATATGTAGAAGAAAACCTGGAGTTCATTGTTGCAATCGAGGGAGTACCTTTGGGCTTTGGTTCTTGACCCGGTATTTTATTTCATTGTTCTGTTCGTCTGGAACAAATTATTTGCGATTTCTACTCAAGCTAGAGCTGTATATGTCGGACTCCTCATAACCACGCTATAGGAGAGAATATCAAGAGTGTTGAGCTAATGTTGGTATTGTTGCTCAATGCGTGGAAATCGAGCTGCTTGATTTGGCTATTACGCTACTTCGTTAAAGGTAGAAGAAAACCTGGAGTTTATTGATCGAAAGAAGCGCTAGAAGCTGGTTTGTTACCGATATACTTTAATGCTTTCTCTTGGATGATGTGTGCTTTCCAACTTAGCTTTGATTACCGGAAGCTGATGATCAACATTCAGAATCATTTTACGGTATGGTGGTTTGTGCAACATATCCTTGACTAAATTACGGGATACATGGTTACATACCAGGTCGAAGATGCAGAATGTGCTCTTTCGATTTGAGAGTCATTGGTGGTAACGTTTAAAGTGGTTTCCGACTGCATCTAAAAGTTAGCTGTAAATCTGTGGAAGAACCAGCATGGCTTGCTCCCCTTCCATTGCTGAATGATTATCACAGAATTGTCAAGTCCAATAAGGTGAAAACTGAAAAGAGCTATACAGGAGTTACGCATGGTTACAGCTTGGTTGAAAACAAATGCTACAGCTCTCTCGCTAATCATCATAATAATTTCATTATCGAAGATGCGTTAGCCGAGTGGTTAAGACTGTTCTATTGTCACAATAGGAAAATAGGTCACGGGTCCGATATTTTTTTTTTTTTTTTGGTGTTGACCAGGAGTATCCCCTACCGACAGGGGTAATTTCCTTCGGGGTACTGAAGACGACTTAATGGATAGACCCTTCCTAAGTTTGGCCTTTTTCATTCGCAAGAGTCACCAATCGAATCTCTGACCACTTGTTTAAGAGATGAGAGCCCTTACTACTCGCACCAGTCAACTTTGGTACAGGTTCGATACTTAAATCAAATAAGATTTTACATGATTATATTTTATCTTATATATTACAAATAATACTAAAGATTCTCTACATCCATGATTACTGCAAAAAAATGAATGTATTGTTGATAAAAAAAGATAAATTACTACAAAGTATAAAGGAAGAAAGGCATGTCATTAGATCTTATCATTAAATGTTCATGTTTTAATTATAAAATGTTACACAACTTTTGGTGTTAAGTTAAGATCGTCTTAAGGGAGACTTATGACGTGGTCTTTTGGACTAAATTTCAGTTGTTATATGTTTAGTTCAGTTCGCCTCTATTAAATTCAACTCAGTTCAATTCAACATTATTACTGTTATCATATCACCTCAGTTCAAATCAGTTCAGTTCAAATCAGTTCAGTTCATCTTAAACAAGTTCAGTCCAAAAGACCAGAGCCACTCGTTTACGTACTAGTAAGTCTCGCTTAAGATGAAGACTATCCATCCGTCTTAAGCTAAAGACGATTCATATACTAACACCTGATTTGATAATAAATACAAAAATCTTGATATTTCCTAAGCATCAAATGAGATGATTTGATGTGTATAAGAGTATAAGACTAATAATCCCGACTTAAATGAGAATCCGCGAATCGTGATTACGGAAAGAGACACGTCTACACTCTACACTTATTACCGTTCCCTTGCACTTGGCCCACCCATCCCGCGGTAAAAACATTCAAAATAATTAAAGAACAAAAGGCAAAAATTGGCCCATGTTTCTCCAACGGCTATTCTCAGTACTTTCTTTATAGGAGTACAAATTAAGAAGCTTAACTTACAATCATTCTTTCATTTGCATTTAATCTAACAATTTCCATTAAAACCAATCAAAAATCCCTCTTTATTTCACTAAAATCATCATCATAATCAATGGAAGAAGCAACAACAACAACAACAACAACAATAACAAGAACTCCACCATCAAACAAAGTAAAATCAGCATCAAGATTATCTCAATTACTAACCAACAAAGAAAACAATGAAATCCCACATTTCCAAGTTGAGTATATTACAGCTTCACCATCTCCGCCAAAGCCGCGAAAACCCCCGTCATCAATAACTCCATCAAAGCTCTCAGTTACTAAAACTAGAGGGTGTCTTCCAATGCATCAACTTTTGCTTAATTTATCTCCTTCACCTGTATCAAAGTCTAGGACTCGGCTTTCGGACCGTCTTGACTTGGTTGAGGAACAGGGTGGTGGTGCTGATGTTAGGAGGAAATGCAAGACTAGGACTAGCTCTAATGGGTTTTCGCCTCGAAATGTTAGGAGGTCTAGAAGGAGGATTGAAATTGAGGAAAGGGAAATTCTCGCTTCTGACGATTTGAATAAGCCGAAGAAGCGAAGAAATAGTTCTAAATCTAAGAAAGAGAAGCCTATTCCTGTCAATTCTGCTATTCCATCAAGTAATTTCTTGTTTTTTTTTATTAAAAATTGATTCTTTTGTAGTGGGTTTGTTTATTGAGTTTGATTTTGTTAAATTGATTTTTTTGGGATTATGTGAATTGGGTTTGATTAAAAATTGATTCTTGTGAAATGGGTTTGTTTATTGGTTTGATTTTGTTAAATAAATTACTTGAATAGAGGAGAATGATGAAGGAGAAAGTGCATTGGATCGACTCGGTTTGATGATATGGGACTTAGTTATGTGGAGAGATGTTTCAAAATCAAGCTTTTGGTTTGGTTTAGGATGTGTTTGTTCTCTTTCATCTTGCTTCACCAAGGGTTTAAGCATTAGGTAACTAACCAATTCAATCAATGTACATTTTCCATCTCAGTCATTTGCTTACCTTTTATATTCAGTGTGAGAGGTATTTCAATAAAAGATAAACAAATGACCGAGACAAAGTGAGTAATTATTAAGGGTTTGTCGTTCCTTCCGTCTCAGTCATTTGTTCATCTTTTATATTCGTTGTAAGGATATTTTAATCAAAGGTAAACAAATGATTGAGAGAGAGAGAGAGTATTTATCAAGGGTTTGTCGTTTGTGTTCTTGCATTGGGAAAGAGTTGAAACCTTCATGTATGTATGTATTTTTTCAGCCTTTTCTCAGTGATTTCGCAACTTGGGCTCGTCTTCTTGGCGGTATCATTCATGTCAAATATATTACATCAGAGGTAGGAAGGACTTTCATACTACTTGTAATTCTAGAGATTGCAGAATAAGCAAAGTTGATGTTCATGTTAAATTTGCAGAGAAATTGAACCAAAAAGACGCGAAGTGTGCTTGAAAGAGGAAGATTTTCTGAAAGTAATTAGAATTGTCTTACCGGTTTTAAACCTCGCCATTTCAAAGACAGCACAACTTTTCTCTGGAGAGCCATCCATGACCTTAAAAGTAACTAATTACATTATCTTAGTAGAATCATTTATCATGATGGATTTCATGGAAATCTCATTTCTTAATTTGGATGATTAAACAGGTTGCTTCATTTTTTATGTTTGGTGCTGAGTATGGTCATCTTCTAACACTTCGGAGGCTTTGTGTACTTGGTATGTATTTCATTGCGGGTCATTCAAACCCTACGCTACTTCGACATTTCACTTTGGTTGCGTGTTACCTCTACTGTAGTTTTGACTTCATTTACTACATTTTTTGTGCCTTAAACAAAGCATTGTAGGTATGCTTGCATCCGAGTCTGAAATACATGATTGGAAACAGCCTTGTATGTTTCGACATGGTGCATAATTACTAAATAGTTATGTTTTTACATATGAGCAGGGTTTTTTACCAGCTTTACTGCCCCAAAACTGTACTCATCATATGCTGCTCAGATAGACAGTAAAGGTATACAAATTTATAGAGTGAATATTTAGGTTGAATGGTTTTGGAATTGTGTGTGTTGTATCGGAAATGACGAAATTTTGTTGGATTAAATAGTTGATCGATACAAGTCAAAAATTGTGGAAGCATGGAGAGCTTGTTACCACAAGAAGATAGTCGCTGCATCAGCTGCCACCGTCTTTTGGAATTTATCCTGCTTAAAAACAAGGGTGTTTGCAGGTAAGGCTTTATAGCTTTGCTTCTAGTGATGTCGTCTGACTGAATCCAACGTTTTAACAATGGTCGACGACTATGTTCTTTATCCCAAATTCTGTCATGTTTACCTAAATAGCGATTTTAAAAACTTGACTGAGATGAACTAAAATGGAATGTGTAAACAAATGAGTTAGACAAAGGGACCAAATACGTTACCTTAGTGCCTCGACATCACCTATGTAGGCAGGTTTGGTTCTTTGATTATCCACACTCATCCTGTCTTTGTTCATTTCCTGCAGCTTTTATTTCCTTAGTTGTATTGAGATACTATCGCCAACATTCTGACAACAGAAAAGAAGAAGATACAATCCCTATCCCTAGAAAGGAGAACTCGAAGCTGGAAGGAAACCTGACTGTGGAAGAAGAACAAGTAAATGAGACACAACATTAAACGAGTAACATATATCTTTCCGACGATGCAATATACCAGCTTCTGCTCCGTTTACTTAGGAGGAACATTGCTCAGCGGCGGACTCCCAGTATTTCTATTACTCCGTCTGTCTCTACATATAGTTCACACATTACCGTTTATGAAATTATGCTTGTCTACTCTGGTAATTTACATTTCATGTTTTGTATTATAAGGAATAAGTGTGGATACTCTAGCTCAATTATATAAGCCATGTAAATATTTGTTGCAACCGAGGGAGTACCTTTGGTTCACGAATCACAACTCTGTATTCTATTTCATTATTTGCGATTTCTACTCAAGCTAGAGCTGCATATGTCGGACTCCTCATTACCACGCTATAGGAGAGAATTTTAAGAGCTATGCATTAATGCATGGCTGAATAAATATCACCGAATTGTCAAGTCCGAAGAGGTGAAAAGAGCTATACAAGAGCTGAGCTATGCATGGTTACAGACTTAAAGCTCGGGTGAAAAGCGTAGCTCGAGCTCCTGGACTTTAATTTTTTGTTGCTTTTAGTTTTTTACAATGATAATTGCTCGTTAATGAATAACAAACGGATACGTTACTATAAGAGCGCTTGACTCAATATTCCAAGGCAGTTGGATGCTTGGATCCATGAGCTCAGTTTGGCTACAGTAGGTTATCAGCATATGGCTTATGGCAAATTAAATATGTGGAATTAAACAGCTAAACATGCTTTACAACGATATATTGTTTCATACTTCTGAAATCTGAATGTGGTCGAGTGGTGTAATGGGGTGGGTAGACGGATGCTGCACTGGCACACTACTTTCCTGACTGACTGTTATATAATCACTCTTTTTGCTCAGGGGAAGTGTTGGGCAGAGTCTTCCAGGAAGGTTTGATAACTAAGGAAACTACCCGTTTATGCGTCTCAAGAGATTATTGTCAATTTTGGATTACCGTCTTCTCCTTGAATGTCATCTCGATGCTCTGATTAGGACGCCATTTTCTGAGACTGTCAGCCATATAATTCTCACTATCAGTTTTCGGGTTGGGATTTTTTCTTTTACTTTGTCCTCAATTCTTGGTTTGTTAGTTTTTTCTGCAGGTTCAGAAACTGTAATTCAACTAAAAGTCTGAGAAATAAAACAAACAGCTACATTCAGTTCAGAAACTCAAGTGATGATACATTTTGGTCGTCTCTGAATTGGTTTGGAATTTAAGGCTATGATGTTTTTGCTGGGTTGAATATCAGTTTATTTCCCTACATTTACAGCTCTTCACTTACCAGTTTCTCGTCTCTATAGTTTGAATGTACCAGAAACATTAGGTCATTCATCTCAGGATTCAGCATTCCACCGGAAACAAACTCTTGAACGACCCCATTGATTTGAATTGAACTGCCTCCTATCTCCTTAACGACCCGTCTCTCCTTCATAGACATTCGCTGTTTGATGGCATTCTGAAACTCACCAGAGGCCGAATAAACATTAGACATAAGTATATAAGCTCCAGCATCGTTAGGATCAATCTCGTTAATATGCTTTGAAGCCCAAATTCCCATTTCGACATTTCCATGCTTTCTACAAGCCGAGAGTAAAGAGCCCCATATAATAGCATCCGCTTTAACTGGCAATTTTCTGACCAGCTGCTTTGCCTCGATTAACAATCCCGCTTGGCCTAAAATACTAACCATGCAATTATAATGCTTAATTGATGGCTTAATTTTGTACTCCTGAGTCATTAGCAGAAAGTAGTCTCTCGCTTTATCGACATCCCCTTTGTAACTACAGGCTGTTAGAACTCCGAGAAATGTAACATCATCTGGTTTCATACCCAATAAAACAAGCTCCGAAAAGAATTGAATCGCGACATCTTCACGCCCGTTGTTTGCTAACCCAAGAATCATAGAATTCCAAGTCGATAATCCCATAATTGGACTCCTCTCGAAAAACTGAATTGCCTTGTCGATTGCACCACATTTGCAATACATGTCGACGATTGCAGTAACTACAATGACATTCATTTCAAACCCGTTCTCACACATATGATTAAGTACCAATTCCCCGTTCTCTAGGGAGCCCAAGTTTGCAGAAGCATTCAACATACTCACCATCGTAAACTCGTTCGCTTTAAACCCATTCTCCTGCATTCTCTCAAAAAGGTTGATAGCTTCGACAAACTTGTCATTTCTTACACACCCACTTATCAAACTGTTCCACGAAATCGCGTTTTTAATAGCCCCCATCTTATTAAACAACCTCCTAGCTTCATCAATTTCCCTACACTTTGCAAGGCCCATAATCATTGAATTCCAAGCCACAACGTCGACATTTTCGTCTTCATCAAATACCGTAAATGCTTCCCTCAAAAACCCACTATTAGCATACATATGAATGATAGTATTTCTTATGAAATTGTCACAATGAAGTCCCAACTTTATAACTCTTGCATGAAGTTGAGCTCCACATTGTGCAAGGCCTAGATTAGCATAAGCTTTGAACAAAGAAGGGTAAGTAAGCCTTTGAGGCTCCATTTCTGAACTACTTAACATGTCTATAAAAAGCAAAATCGCGCTAACTGGGGCCGAACTTTGACAGAAACCTCGTATAATGGTATTCCACATAAAAAGGTTTGGATTATCAATACAAGTGAAGATTGAATGAGCATATCTAATGTCAGAGGTGGCCGAAAAGGCGAGAACGCGGCTAATTGCTATAGGGTGTTTAGATAAACCTGTTTTTATAAGGTGTGCATGAATTTTCTTAAGATCTTTTATGGTGTTACACTTGGTTTCTAGCAATGTTAGGTGTGGATGATTAGAGATGAAGTTGGACATACTTGTTTGTGCTGGATTTAGTGAGCAAAGGCTCATTGTACTCATTGCTAAATTTGCTATTGCTTTTGTGGGGTTTTACTAGAGGATTTGGAGATGTATGTAAAACTCTCAAAAAATTTAAAGGCCACAAAAGGTGATAAGTTGATAACTTGGCTTGTGGTCTTGAGACTTGAGTACATCTATTAACAACTGCTGTTCGTGTTGACGAACTATCTATCTTAATATTAAAACGGATGAAATATCAATCTTTATTTCTCCCTAAGAATTTTGCTTTTATCTTATTCATTCCACATAATATTTCTCAGTGCAAACTCCCATTATTATTATTGTTATTATTACTACGTGATGTCGTCCTCAATCCTTGGTTTGTTAGTTCTTTTCTTGCAGGTTCAAAAATTGTAATTCTGCATTATTTCGTGGTTTGCTGGAATTAGACTTCTCAAGATTTCGGTAAGTATAGGAATTTAACGTAGAAACGACCTAAAACTGCTTCAAATACTACAAATGACATTAAAACATGCAGAAAAGTACTTTCAATCAAAGAATTAGCTCATCAAAACACTATAAAAAGTGAATAATTAACATGAAATAGAGCTAATAAAGGACAGAAAAAGTATATAACTATTAGACACATCAAACTCCCCCAAGCCAAACTCTTGATTGTCCTCTAGCAAGCACACAACTACAAACAGTACATAATAAGGACAATGGTGACGAGCAACAACCATCCCATCCAAATGCAAATCCCCACATATAGCATAGAAAGCCAAGAATACAGAGAAAAAGGTTAAAGATAATGGGTAAGAAGGTGGACAAATTAAATGATTTTGGTCATGTGGAACTAGTGTCAAGCTAGCAACAACCAAATGTGTAAAGATGCTCATACCAAACCCAAACCATTCCCAAGCAACAACAATCTAAAGCCAAAGGCAGCAAAGGTAGCTTATTTACCTTAGAAAGCACATATACACATCCCAAAATAATTCTTTCAGGCATGGAAATAATACTTATTCTTATTCATTTTTTTTCATTTTTCACAAGTTTTTTTTTCAACACAGCATTCACCATGACACAGGAATCAGCAAATCCTAGTTTAACCGGCTCACTAAAGCAAAAAATTCAAGCACACCCCAAACACAAAAGAGGACCCTAGCACACATAGCATGCATATCACTAGTTTAACAAGGGTAAACCAAGTTTTACGTAGCTAGAAAAAGGGATTTTTTTTTCGAAAAGGAAAAAGGGAGATTTTTGGGTACAAGAGGTAAGCAAGTTATTGTGAATGACTTCAAAATACAAATCATGATAGCAATACACAAGAAATTGGAACAAAAACCAAACTTGTGCGTAAAGATGTAACGCAAACCAAGATGAGAACTACTCAGATAAAAAATGATGAATGGGATTGTGGCACTCTACTTAACCTTCCCTGGACAAGTGGGAACCAACCTTCAAGGTACAACCTTTCGAATGAAGCCAAAGGCGGTGAGGGAAGCCATGAAAGCGGGTCGACGGCTCCAAATGTCTCCTTGCATAATATGGATTCCAAACATTCATGATGTGGATATGAATGAGTCGAATTACTTATCCCTCGGCACCTTAATGGGACCGGGTATAGCAGATGTACCGACCACTGGAGGCTCTACCTTACCATTTGAGTAGTCTGTCAATGTCAAGATCAAGTCTACTATGTCCAAAATCCACCCCTCACCTAATATGTCCAGACATCCCCAAGAATGCAAAACCCGTCAAATGAGAATCATTATCATCAAAGCTACAATATGGGAGAAGCAAGAGAGATAACATTATATATGCACAACACAAATGGGTGGACAAACATACGCAATTATTTTTTGTGAAAATTTGATGGGTTTACTCGATCGAGTACAAGGTTCACTCGACCGAGTAGCCATACGCCCATACTCAATAGAGTGCCAAAGTTCTCGGTCGAGTGAAACTGAATAGTGTCGACCCAAAAAACTTTCCAAAGTACTCCCACTCGGTCCGAGTGACATTCAGTAGATCGATTACTACCCCACTTGACCGAGTAGCTACCTTACTTGATCGAGTCACAGCTAAACAAGGACACTGATAGATGAACCATCTCAACCAAAACCTTAAGGTATGGTTGAGGCCCATATATTAAAAGTATATTCTAATATGCCCCCTCACTCGAATGCCCGTTGGGCTTGAAGAGTGGTTGGTTAGTGCACGGGCCCCTCATACCATGTGCCGGGTTTTCCACTTGATGAGGTTGTGAGATTTTGGGAGCTGTCAGGGTTTGAACACGTGACCTTCGGTCACTCTGGCTCTGATACCATGTAAGACTAGGGTTTTGTGTTTGAATAAGTTGTATTAACATAATGATAGGAGGTACATATTTATATATATGAATACAGGTAGAATATGTCTAGTATAATTTCTATAATTACATTGATTTGTAAATGTATTCTTTCTGTTTTTACAATATTATGATTGTGTTTCTTGTTTTGAATTGATATGGCTAATAGACACATGGTATTACAATTGAAGCGGTATGCTCAGATGACATGGGCAGGGTACTATGGGGCTAACAAATCGCAGAAAAGAAGTTCGGTAGCCCCATGTTGCGGAAGCGATAGCAACTCTTAATGGTTTGGAGCGAGGAAGCAATAAGAAGGCAGGTCATAATGTTGTGGTTGTGGAATTCGGTTGCTCACAAGTTATTTTTTTTTTTTTGGGTTCAAATGAACACACAATGTCGCGGGTGAGAATCGAACCCCCAACTTCATGGTTAGAGTAAGAGTGCTTTTAACACTTGAGCTACCTCTTGTTCTCATTGCTCACAAGTTATTGAAGCTCTCAAAATGCAGAAGACGGGTCGGAGCGTGTTCTCTCTTGTCTTAGATGATATGTTTCGTTTATATGTTATTCGTTTAAGTTGATAGTTTGTTCTTTTACTAGTAGAGACAATAATAAGGTGGCTCACGCATTTGCGAATATGTTGCCGGTGAAAGCAGGAAATATGTTTGGGCTGATAAGCTACCCGAGATAGCGGAACGATTTGTTACGTTGCATTAATGAATTTCCCCCTTTTGGGTTTTAAAAAAAAGATTATCTTAAAATATATACAAAAGATATTATACTAACTACTCCGTATAATTCTTTCCATATAAGACTATATTCTCTATTTCTCTACACTACCTTAGTCCTTAGTACCTTGGTCCTTCCAATCATGGCTCATTCCCAAACATTTCCTCAGCATAGTCTCGGGTTTTGCGTTTAATTTTTCTAAAAGTTAAAACTATAATTTTCGAAAATCTCATCCGTCGGGGAGAGCGCCTCTGCTAGCCCACCCCTCCCTAGTTCCACCACTGCGCTTAAAGTTGCTGACTTGCTTCTACCTGCATCCGATCTTCCATCATAGTACTCGGGATAAAATTAATTTCCGACTTTGACATATTAATTTCCCAACCAGAAGCAGCCTTGTATTATCGAAAAAAAGGAATTTTTATTTAAGATGAATATATCCGTCTTAATAAACAATAAAATGTATCAAATAGTTGAATAGACAAAAAACATAATGCTTAGAGAATGACAATCTCTTGTCTCGTCTAGCTATTTGCGGAATATTTGGGTCGTTTTACAATTAAAACGGATATGATCGTTTCAAAAGACACCAATTGATAAAAAAATTTGACAACTTTTCCGAAGGTTTTACTCGTTCACACCGCGTACAAGAGGTAAAGGGACAAAAAAACATATATTGGTCCTTACTTTTCTCTAACGTTAGGGACCGACCAAAATTAGGCAGAAATTGTCAAGCAACTTCTGTCTCTTTCAAGGTGAGCATGACTTTGCTTGACTCCTGCCTTTACATGTTTCTACACAAAGTAACAAAAACCATTATATTGAAGATTTGAAGCTGACGTCTTTTTAATTAACGTTTACTTATTTTAGATTATATCATCATATATAGTAATTTCAATTTTGTTTCTTTCTGTATTTGTGTTATTGTTTTTCTTAATTTGATAATACCCACATGTGAAGAGAGGGCCTATACAAGATACTCCGTATACGGGATGACAATGCATTTCGGACCTGATCAACTACGCTACTGTGCGAGTGCTTACAATTTTACAAATTTATAGCGGAGGTGATTGTGGACAATAGGTTACAAGTTCAAATCCACGTTTCCTTTGATTTAAACAAAAAATCAGATTTTGCTACTCGATCGACTTTGGCTTGATGCATTCGAAACTGTTCGAATGTGATTCAACGGATACGTAAATTGTACTCCCTCCTATTCCATCTATTCTTCCTTATTTTCTATTTGGTCTATTCATGTTTTCTTCCCTATTTCCATTTTTGGAGGTGGGGTTGTGTGTTTTATGTGGTCCATATTTAATTGCAGGTGGGGTATAGTGTTTTGTGTGGTCCAAATTCATTTCTTTAATTATAGAGCTTAAATAAAAAGGGAAGAATACCTAGAATATGATGGAGTAATATTAGACGGTTAATTCTCTGATTTTCAAGTATCTTGTACAACTAAAGTCCTTGGATTTTCAAAATCAGGTAAAACAAGGTGCTTTACATAATTACTCTTTGACTCCAACTTTTGTTTTTATAATACTTTTTAAGGTTAGCCAAAGATACGTAAAAATCTTGACCCAAATATAAAATGACTTGTTAATTTAAAGTTGTAACCCGATTAGATTCGTTCGACCCATTATATCAAAGATAAATCAAGAATATTATTAATTTTTTAGTATTTTTATATTAGATCTAAAATGATAAATAGAAAAAATGATTATTTTAATATTTTAAATTTAATAAATGATTTAAAATTAAATTTTATATAACTTTTATATCATAAAATAAGAAAATAAATTATTAAACAATTTCACTAGCGTCATCATTAATAAACTCTTACATTTCCACACTACAAAGATTATTCATCAACTTACTATTTTATCCAAGTCCAAATTCTTATATTTTCACACGACTATTTTATCCAAGTCAAAATTCTTACATTTTCAAATTGTTAATCATCAGAAAAGGCGAAAACTGTTTCCTTGTACTTTTTGTATGATACAGGTTATATCAAACTCTTCCATCATCATATTTCTCAAATTAACTGACTTATTATTAAACTTAAAATATAATATTGCTTCTAATTGACTGAGGGTGTTGATATAATTTGAGTAAAGTAAGTTTCTGTTATTATTAATCACTAGTCATTTAAGTATATTAATAGATTTTTTCAAAGGACACACGCATGGACTCATGGAGTATTACATGACGAGCTATGGTGAGTAACCGCTCCCGGTCCAGTGTTTGCGAGGTGTTACAACTTACAAGTGGTCTCAGAGCAGCCCTGCGACCCTATGGTGAGCCTGTGTTCAGCAGTTGCCGAGTCATCCTCCTAGTAGAGGAGGACTCTGAGCTTGGCTAGGGTCAGATGCTGTCAGGCGCAACGAGGATGTTGCGTCTCCAAGTGGGGGTGTGTAATATAAGAGAAGGAAGATGATTTTGAGAAGCTTAAATTATATTGACAAAGAATACAAACTATTTACAATACAAGCAACTAGTTTAATGAGACTACTAGATTACAATGATAAGGAAACATAATACAATATACAAAAGATATGTAAAGATATTAAAAGATATGAAATTATATTGCAATCTTGGAGACTAAGTAATACTATTATTATTTTCTTTAATATGTTACTCCATGTGAATCGAAAACGTTATTCGGATGGGGTGCACATAAGAGATCTAATGATACGCTTAAATGATTAGTGATTCAAAAGATTAAAAGTAGTACTGATATAACCAAAGTACACTTTCTTTTCCAGGTTATCTATACAAAAGAACTTCAAAGTTAAGTTTGCATGATTAGGATTAGTCATAGGATGGGTGATATTTTGGGAAGGTTTCTAGGATGCGCATGAATAAAGACAAAATGCGAGAGATTAAACTCATGTTGATATGTGGGCCATGTACACAGTCTGGCAAGCTACCGTGAGTGACCGCTCCCAACCCATGGTTTGGACCAAGTTTTGTACATGACCCCCAGATCAACACAGGTCCTTTCCAACACAATTTGTAGGATCATAACTAAACTTATATGATTTGAACTTTTCTTAACTGTACTTAAATGGAGCTGAGTGACGGTAAGTTTAAAAGAACATAACTATCGGGTTTTCCGTCTTAAACTTAAGACGGATAGTAGCCGTTTTAAGCACGACTTACTGTTGTCCTAAATAATACGGAGTACATTATAGTAATCTTTGTTATAACTTTTTTTTGGACTTAAATATTTTGAACTTTTCAGAATTGAATTTATAAGTCTTAACTTTTATGAACATAATATATAAGATCTGAACTTAACTTGTACGAGCTGAATATATAGCCCTGAACCAATCTTATAAGATCTACACTTGAAAATGGAAATAAATTTAATTGTATTTTTCTCAACATACCTTTTTTTTTATAAAAAAAAAATTATGGGTAGTGTTAGAAGAGAAAAAAAAAGAGCGAGGTAACGGGTGTAGGATATAATAAAATTGTGTACGTGATTTAGTGATTATGTTTTATTTAAGTCATATAAATTGACCTCGTACAATAGTTTTTTAATTGAGTATGGCGTACAAAATAAATACAGCAGAGTAGTAGATAAATTTTCGAGTCGCATGCATGTGACTAAACACAAATTGGGTTGTACATTTGGTCGACCTGGATCGAAATCAGACCGGGACTGGAATGTCAAATTACTTTGGACCAGAGACTGGACCAGAAAATTACGGTCCAAGGCATGACCATAATTAGTCACGACTCGCATTAACCGCCTAGTTATATTAACTTTATAAAGCAAATTATTAATGTTATATCTATAAAAATGAATAAATATATATGTATTATTAAAAGTCCCATAACAAAAAATTAAGCAAATTTAACTAACATTTACAGAGGAATTTATATTGATTAATCTAAGAGAAAAAAAATATCAATTGTTGAAAACAACCTTATATGTCCACTTTTAAAATTAAATAAATTTAATACCTTATGAATACTTTTATAAAAATTAATACCTTACATTGATACTTCGATCAAAAATTGGTATTTAAAGTGAATTCATGCACACAAAAAAAGTCGCATATTTCGTTCACTTTTTAAATTTCCCTCCAAAGTCCATATTTTATCCCAATTATAACACCTATAATGCTATGTTCACCTCTTCCCTTCCCTCTTTTAAGTACAAATCATCTTATATCAATCTCTCACCATTTTCACTAATTATCTATCTTCTTTACATTCAAATCTTCTTCTCCTTAAGCTAATTATGTTTCTTCCATTATTTACATTTATATCAATTTTATTTGTTTCAGTATTTATTATTTTTATTTTTGTAAAGTTAATTAAATATTTGTCAATATATAATTAGGGTCCATAAAGTTAGGGGATATTTCTGAATTTTGTATTTTTCAAAAAATGTCAATTAATAGGTGAGAGAGAAGATATTTACTTAACAATTAATCTTGATTGATCCTTTGATAAAAAAAAAAGCAACGTGATCTTCTATTGTTTTAGATGATCAATCCAATTAAAGAGAGAGGCATGCATACATCATGTTGATAATTCTAAAGTTTTGAGAGCTAGTTTGGAGATAGATAAATATTGTGAGTGTTGTAATAGAGTATATAAAGTTAGGGGTAAAATAGGTCTTTCACGTTTTTTTTTTGTCTGAACTCTCTTAAGGTATCAGTTTTTGATCGGGGTAACGGTGTAAGGTATTAATTTTTAAAAAAGTTTTGATAAGGTATTAATTTGTAAGGAGTTGAACATATAAGGGTGTTTTCAACAATTGATCCAAACAAAAATTAAAGTACTAATTTCAGCCTTTTAGTTCAATCCGGTCCGCAAAAGCCTTGTCCGGACCAAAATTGGACCGGAAGCCAGAATCCTTGAAAACCTTATTGGACCAGAGACGGGACCGAAGTTTCTAACTCTGATTCGGGTCCGCTCGATTCGGGTCCAAAGTTTTCGGTCCGGCCCGGATAATGCACACCCCTAATTCCCTAAACACAAATATGTAAGAAATAAATTAGAGAGCTGACTAGTTCAAAGAAACTTGTTAATTAGAAGATGTTAGGACAATAGGCAACACCCACTCCTTTTCTACTTCATACAACCGCGTGGAAGTTTCAAGCCACATATCTTCGTCTTCTACTTATTATCATTGCATAGTTATCCACACTTTTCATATTTATTACCCAATTAAACATTGTATATTTATCATACAATTTGAACAACTAATACTTACTTACTTACATCAGAAATTAAACATCTAAGTTATATTATTAACTAACTAGCAAGCAAGCTAGGATAATTGTAAGGAGTTGAAAAACTTAATAAAAAAAAAACTAACTTGTTCTTGTAAAAAATAATGGAGCAACTTCCACCTGGTTATCGGTTCTACCCGACGGAGGAAGAGCTCATTTCCTTCTACCTCCACAACAAACTCAATTCTCATAAACCCGAAGTTGATCGAGTTATCCCCTCCATCGATATTTACAACTTCGAGCCATCCCAACTTCCAGGTTTATATATATACAATTATACGTATAGTAACCATTTTCAATGAGATAATCACGATAATCTTTTCCCATGTGGATTCCTTAGGGCACACATAAGAAAATTCGAATATCATATACTAAAAATTTGTGTCCTAATAAATAAGGTGGGTGCAAAAAAAAAAGTAAGTTTTGAGTTTAAAAAATAAGACAAGATTAATGTAACAAGCTTCATTTTTTGATTCTAGCAAAGTACAAATAATGGCATTTTCATAAAGTCGACGAGGGAGGTACCAAACTAGTGATTCGCTAATTTATAAAACATATACTCGTATACCAATTTCACGTCATAAATAACTTCCACAAAATTGTTCGTCAAGGAGCCCTGGAATTTTCACCCAAGTTTATACCACTAAATTACAGGCCTCTTGGGCGGATTAAAACAACATCGACATCAAATTCAACATTGTATTTTAACATGAGTTAATCAATATGTTTTTGTAATATATAATGCATTGCATTTAAATGGCTTATTTTCCATAGTGAACAAAATTACACATATCTTAATTTATTAACAACTAATTAGTTATTTTCTAATTATGATTCATGATTAGAACAAGCAAGCAAGTTAAGTCACAAAGAAAGAGAGCAATGGTTCTTTTTCATGCCACAACAAGAGCGAGAAGCGAGAGGAGGGAGGCCAACTCGAACCACCAAAACCGGGTATTGGAAGGCCACCGGTTCACCTAGCGTCGTGTACTCATCCAATAATAAAGCCATTGGTGTTAAGAAAACCATGGTGTTTTATAAGGGTAAAGCTCCTAGTGGTAGGAAAACTAAGTGGAAGATGAATGAATATAAGGCTATTATTCAAGAAGACAACAATTTTAACTCTAATGCTTCGTCATCATCTGGCTCTATTGTTCCAAAGGTACGTACTTATGTACTACGTCTTAATATTGTACTGCCATATTGTGTCGTTAGGGCACTAATTCATAGACTGTACGTACAACCAGTTGTAGTACAACGGGCGGTGTAGTTTATGAGTTGTATAATAAAATTTTCGAGCTATGTCGTAAAGATTATAAGTTGTATTGTAAAGTTTTTGAGCGCATTCAAAAAGATAAACTTTAAGCAAGCTCGGGAAAAATACATATAAACTCGATTAGATATACATTGGTTGTACAATGCTATTATACAACTTAAGATATTGTATAATCCTATTTGTGTTAGGGCACACATTAAAAAACCGAGATAAATAAATATTCACAAGAATACACGCAGTATTATGAAAAATTGAAATATCAACTTAGTTTTACCGCATTAATTAGTTGAATATCGTTGTTAATCTTTCTTTATATAGGTTGCCTAAGGAGTATTGTTAGGAAAATTGATTTTGAAAATAAAGAATTATGTGTATAGAAGGGTCATTATTGATAACATCTAAATCAACTGTCACATAGTGTATCTAAATCAAATATTTTTCTAAATTTGGATTTTTCAATCATCCAACCAATTAACAAACAAAAGTAAAGGATGTTTGATTAAAATAGCTTGTACTTCAAACAATAAAAAAAACGTGATCTTAAAAAATAAAAAGGTTTTTCAAATAATAAGTTGATTAGAGAAATATTGTTGAGAATATATATCTCTGAAAAATTAATGTACAAACTCATATTCACCATAATTAGCGAAATATTCTCAATTTTTTTATCTAATTAGTTTATTAACATGTGTCATTACGCAGTTAGGTCACATGTTAAAAAAACGTAATAAAAATGCTAATTATAAAAAAGTTAGTACGCTAGTTATATGTTTGTCATGTTGGGTATTTTCAGATTATAAAAGTCAAAACAAGAGATAAACAAGTTTTATGACTTTAGATGATCATTAACATAAGATTAATAGATAGTTTAATTTGTTGCAGTTGAGGCATGAGCTGAGTGTATGCAGAGTCTACGTAACCTCAGGTTGCGCTCGAGCATTCGACCGACGGCCACCAGGAACAACGACGACGACAACAACGACAACATTACTAAACAACAACGTTCATGCACCACAAGACAACAATACTATAACTCTAGAGAATAATATTCAACAAATTGAAGTTGGCCAAGGAAGTGGGACACAAAATTACGTGAATGCCCCTACCATTTTGGTAACACAGAAAAGTAGTTCATCTGATGATAGCTTTAACTCAGGAGGTGCTACTATTGAAGGAAACAGCCATGTTTGTGACATTGAAATGACTGAAAGTCTTGAGTCTTTTGACGATATATGGGAGGAACTAGGGTGGCAATGATTATGTATTTTCCTTGAATAATGAACAAAATATAAAATCGCATATTCTGATTTGTGACGGGGATATCCGTCACAAGCTTGTAACGGATCAAATATTACTCACATAGGTAGGTAAAGACAAGTTATTTGTGATTCTCTATGCTTGTCTTATCTAGCTAGCTAGCTATGTGAGAGTTACTTGACCTGTTTCAAGCTTGTTACGGATATACCCGTCACAATGAAGAGTTACTGATACAAAATTTTGGAAAAAAAAAAATTGCAAGCGCTATTAATTCAGATTGATATTTTATATAAGGGTTCGTTTGATTGCAGGTTAGACAATAGAGGTAATAGACTTATAGTGATGTACTTTTAATTTCTTTTTATTAATTTGTACGGGTAAAATTGCATGCATTTTCTTTATATACATTTTTAATGGTAAAGGTGGGTTCATAACAACAACATTAATAAAGATCGATGTTTCAAATAATATGATATCGAGTATGAATTAATAGCGAACGCTCCTTACAAATTTTCCATCTTTAGCTTTAGATTTTAATTTGTTTGTTTTTTTCTATCATTTTGAAACTCACTATGAAATCTTAAATTAAGGCTTGATGAATTCTTCAATTCTATCATAGAGACATTTGTTTGAGAAGTTCGTACACTCAAACTACTACTCCAGCATAAGCACTGGTCTGTTACTTCAGCATAAGCACTGGTCTGTTAGTTTAGCCACATGGTAAGTAATCTCTAGTAACTAGTAGTGTCTGTATGTTACATTTTATTTAATTTAATATATCAGTATACGTTTGTAAAAAAAAAAAAAAAAAAAAAAAAAACTACTCCATTTGCCCATTCAATTACTTACATTTTTTATTTTGTATTAATACGGATATTTTAATCAAATCTAAACAAATCATTAGGATAAAGCAAATAGTATACTCCGTAATAATTTTAAATTAAGAGAAACAAAAACTACGTGAATAACGTGATAATAATTGTGTTACTATAACTAGCCAAATCCATAAACAAGGTCTATGTATGAACTAATTAGACACATAAGAAGTGTTAACACTCTTTTAACGATAATCAGTTAAAATCTTCGAATAAAGTCATATATCTCATCTATATAGGTCGATCTTATAACTACAAGTACTGTATCATTTATCTTTCTAAGATCTTTACAAATCATTCGTAAAGTATTTTAATCGAAAGGTGACAAATACTGAGACGATGAGAGTAGAATTGGTGTCCGAGGACCATGTCCATTTTTTATTTTTTTGAGGACGAGAATTGGGAATTAAGGATGGGTGACCCAAGCCGTACCAAAAGGGGTAATGTACTAATATGAGACTGTGATAGGAAACCCTTATAGAGTTATAGAAAGGAACAAAGTTGAAGATGCAGATATGAACAATTAACACCTTTCAGTCTTAAATACCAACTACTCCGTATGTATTATGTAAGAATTGGTCCACTCTAAGTACTTTGTTGAGAAATTTCCTAAGATAGTAATCAACTTTTCATCATTGAGACACCAATGATGTTGGATTTGATCTAAGTGCTGCACTGCCGCCATCGATTCTCTAGTAATAATGGTGGGTAGAGTGGTATACAATGTTTTTTTTTGGGACTGGGTTGTGCCTTTAATCTGTTAGTCGCCGTTTTAATAACGATTATGACAGAGTTTGTTATCTATTTGGGCTAGGAATCCAAGGGTGAAATTAAACACCCTCGAAACCTAAACAATAATACTCCTATATGTTATTTGTTTGAGCTAGGGTTGTGTCTTTGGTCTTACTAGCTATGTCATTATGTATAATTAGGTCTTAGAAAATATTATGTAAACTCTCTAAACCTCACCCTAACAGTTATGTATGTTATACTGTTATGAATCTTTTTTTTTTTGGCTAAAAGGGACATAAAATAAATCAAACAAGAAGAAAGTTCAAGAACATCACGAGGGAGGGGGGGATAGAGGCGTGGTAGCCAACACTTTAATCGTTCACACGCGAACGAAGAACAAAGTAAAAGGTGGGGCAATGTTCCAATCGAAACTACCTTTACAATTACTAGCATCATTAAAGGAATACTTTGCAATTGTATATTTGTATACGCAACTCCATTAACCGATCTACGCGAGTAGCAAGAGGTAATGCATGGGTCAGACAAAAAGAGGCGGGTGGGGGGAGAAGCACAATTAATAGCAGCCACCCAAGACGAGGCTTGGGCAGAGATAGACTCGCAAAAGGAGGTAGAAGGGACACTAGGTGAAAGAGAAAGAATAAGGTCACATCGCCTAGTCCAAAGGATGTAGAAGGGATACTGTTCTCAATCTGAAATCTGTAATTTCTTAAATATCAATAAAAATCTCCTCCCTTCTGGCCTATGGACGTAGCTAACATATCATTAGTGAGTGAAACACGTAAATCAGTGTGTTGCTTTCTTTAATGTTCGTTATTTATCTTTCTCATGTCTGTTATAACAGTCTTTAACAATAAACGGTGCATGTATACGATTGATCTTGCTTAAAACCGTCTTAACTTAATATCTCTCATAACCTACATTAGTTTCATCTCTAATTTAATCGAATGTGAGAACCGTCTTAAGTTAAGATGGTCTTCGCAGCCCAAACATGATATGTTTGGCAAATAGTGTTTTTGAGAGCAAAAACTGTAACACCCCGGCCCAAACCCTGGGTCGGGAGCGGTCACTCACGGTAACTTGTCAGGCTGTGTACATGGCCACAAACCAACACGAGTCCTTTCCAGCGCATTTTGTTCTCACTTATGCACTTCCCGGGAACCTTCTCAGGTGGTCACTCATCCTAAGACTACTCTTAGTAAAACATGCTTAACTTTTGAGTTATTTTGCATGGATAACCAGAAAAAAAAGTGCACTTTGTTGATATGAGTAGTACTTTCAATCCCTTTAAGCACTAGTCATTTAAGCTTATCAATTGACATTTTCAACTAACGTGGGGTGTTACAAAAACACTTAAAAAAGTTAAGTCAAACACACATTAAGTTTTTAGATAATGCGAAAATCCTTTAGATGTTAAAGCAACAACATTTCCTCAAAATTTTGCTGCCAAAAAAAAGAAAAAAAAATCCTCAAATTTGGTGAAGTCACATCACTATATACACATTTCCTCTTTACGGTATATGGAGTAATTTCTAATTTCTAGTTTATAACTTCTATTAATTTTTTTTTGGCAAAAATAGTTCTTGTCAAAGAAACTACTACTCATAAATAATTAAATTATCACTTTTTGAGTTAACAACTTAGCACACATACACTCCATAAATTACTTTTCGTACACATACAATAATACTTCAAAAAATGATATCTCAATCATCTTATCATTATCATCATACATCATAGAGATTATAGTTTCACTCTAAGTTGGAAATCTTATGTCAAATTATAGCCACACATTAATCAAACATATATAAAATGTTAAAAATGTTTTAAAGTTAGTATAGAAAGAAAGGTTTACTATAGAATAATCTGAAAACTATAGTTATGAGTCGACATTATTGATAGTGGGTGATTACCAAAGTGTGAACTTGCGAGGAATTGATAACTAACTACTTTTTGTTCTCCATTAATTCTTTAATCTTCCTATGTCAAGAAGTTAACATCCTTTACCGTTAACTCGAGTGTCTAATCTTTCTTTTGTGGACAACTAGACATTGACTTCTAGAGCACGTGTGACAAGAATGACTTTAGTTAAGTGCGTGCTCTTGGCAATCATGGTTACTTGTAATGGGTAACCTTAATATTCCAAGTGCAATTCGTTTCACTTACCACCCATACTATCCGTCACAAGCTGAGGCAGATATATTCTTATTAGAATATGTAAGTGGAAGAGTAAGTAGAGGGCTGCATTTGTCAGTCACTTATCATCCTTACATGCATATTGTAAAAGGAGCATTACACATTTTCAGCTTGCGACGGACTAGATAGCACCAAAACGGACACGGACACATGATACGATAACCCGTAAAATTTAGGACACGGGACGATCTTACTTTTGTATTACTATTTGATATTAAATGTAAATAATTGAAGATAAAATTTGTCTTTTGAGTATAATTCACTCATTTTCCACCCAAACCCATGTACTAATCAATCTCTTTTAGTCTGTCGACCTCTCATTCCTTGTTTATAGGTGTCCATGTGTCGGACACGGTGTCGGACACGGTAGGGCTAGTTAGGTAGAGTGTCCGTGCTACCTAGGCGACGGATAGTGCCCGTCTTCAATGAAAATTTGTGTTCCAAGTGAGGATACTCGGTCTTATTTATGTCTCATTTTAAGTCTCACTTTATAGACATTTCATAGAATTAGACTTGTAGTTTAGACTATTTCATAACGACATACGAAGATGAAATGATTGTATACCTGGTTACATGCCGGGTTAAGGTCGGACAAGGCCAAGAAACTCAGGACCCGACCAGCCAAGAATGGATGATCCGGTACGAATTACAAGGATGTGCAGCTATGCAACCTATGCTTACCTGAAGTAATCCGCTATAAATTATGAACTAATTAACTCATAAATTTTCAATAGTTTCATTTTCAAGCTAATTGTCCTTTTATATTACTTTCAGAAATAAATGACCAGAAGCCTGAATTTCTATTTTACTTTTTAGAAAAGAATAAATAACCTTAATTGTGCCTGCTTCATACATAAATTATTACTCGTACATGTCATTCATTTGATTTTCATATGCTTATTTCAAAGCTCCTCACGTGTTTTGAACTTTGAAAATGAAATGAATGAAAAATGCCATAATATTACTTAGAACGATATTTCAAAAATTCACACGTTTGTCAAAACTGAGAGAAGCCGTCGGTTTCCCCCATGTAGACATGTTGAGTACAAGGAAGCAAATGAATCCATAGATCCATATTGAAGTGTTTTTTGTGCGAGAATTGTATGCGAGAACAGTGACGCGTTCTTCAATTGTCGATTGCCTCCGAAATTGAGAGCAATGAATCCATCCCCTTCTCCTCATATGTTCTTTTGCACATTGACGAAGTCAACCTGCTTACTTTTCTCTTCAAACAATTATGTCAATTCTTTGAAAAAGAGAACAAAATTACATAACTCAATAATGGTCATTGTCGTTGCACAAATCTAGACAGCTGCACAAAATTCACCATATTCACAGAATGTAGGATGACCGATGACCCAAAAAGATACTACGTAGTTCGTTAACCACAGCCTGGCGTTTAAGCCGTTTGTACAATCTGACATAGGAGGGCAATAATGTTTTTCGATTTTCCAAACACGCATAGCAAGTAAAATTACACATCGACCCCTGTAATGCAAACATGTAAACACAATCCCCTCTTTTTTTTCAAGACTTTGAAGAACTTGTTTGGAACTCATACTCACAGAGAGAAATTAAGATCTGCAATTTGGTAGAGTGATACCACCACAAGCAGCAGCGATTATAATGTACAATAGCACCACGATCAAGCACGTCAGCCACATCCTGTGATACAGTACAAGAAACTTGTCATGACGGAGCTATCAAAAAACATAATGGTACAACTGTACAAGTGTCTGAAGCTCATGTATATGTCAAACTAGTCAACGTGTGGACACGGCTATTTTGTTGAAAGATCCTGCTTTGGCGTAGGTATTGTGTTAAGAGTGTCATACCAATATCAATATGCACTATGCAACAAAACTGAAGAGTCAAGTAACATAGATATTGACTTTCCAGAAACTAGGTTACTCCGACCTTTCATATCAACTCGCATGTCCATTCCGAAACAAGATTACGGGTATGCCACTGGGATACTTCATCACACGCCAAAAATGGTATATTTTTCGTAAAATTACCATGTCCGATACATGGACAAATATCTATGTCAGAAACGTTTACCTAGTATGCATAACAAAGGCCAAAACTGAGAAAAGAGATCCTACAAGAGCATCACAGGGAATTCGGATAATTAGTTTATATTTTTCCACTAATGCATAATCCTCCATTACGTTAAATCCAACTGTCCAACCACTTGAAGAGTTAAAACAACATATTGTGGTATTCCCTCTGTATTCTAAACTGGGCATCATCCTTCACTGAAAATACCAGGTTACACCCTTCACTAATACCACCACGTTAACAGCGGTGCGAGAGTTGGAAGAACAACCATTTTAAAAAATGATAATAATAATGATACATAAAGTCGTAAGTAAACTAGTATCGTAAAGGGAAGAAACTTACAATAATTTAGCATTCTTCATCCAGAGAGCACGGCGAAGGCGCTTTGACTGTTTCCTGAAATGGAAAGCACTATCTTGCATTGTTGAAGTTTTATCTACAAGAAGCTCAATACGGTCACCTCTCTCCAATATCTTCTCAATGTTATCTACCATGATTGTTCGAATCTGCATGCAACACTAAATTCATCAGAGCATGTACATAATTGTGCAATGTTTTTTCAAGGAAACAAAAAGAAGTTGGCAACCATGCCCATTGGTGATGGGTGGTAAATCATAATCAGTATTCATCTTTCTATTGATATGTGTGTAGGCTAAGTAAAATCATGTTGACAGCTTCAATCGAGGGATGGCAGGTCTAGTCAGTGTTTTACACACACACACACAAAAAAGGCATCACAAAAATAAGAGAAGAAATAGTTGCAGATAGGTAGAATATTGATAAAAAAAATATTGCCTCATTAACTTCTCCTTGGACACGATTGAGAGTATCTGCGGACGGACTGCTGGAAAAGAACTCCATTTGCTGATGTAAAACTCTAGAGAACTCATCATTCATAGAATACGCAGGTGCATGGTGGGCAATCCTACCATAATTTTTCATAAACCGCATATGAATATCTTCTAAGTATGAGAATGGTATCCGTCCTGCCAGAATAGTAAAATCATGGATATGAGAAGACAAACAGGAAAACCCCGTAGCAAATAAGATGACCATTTCATTAAGGTTTTTAATAAGAACAAAATTTTCTTAGGAAGTTGAAGTTTACAAGCATTCAACTAGAACAGAAAGCAGTGTAGCTCATATCACATACACATGCAACAAGTTGACAAAAAGCTGGGATTCTCTAGTTCTTGAAACGGTAAGAAGCTAAATGCTGTGACATGTGAATAACTCCTAGTGAAACGATAAGAAGCTATCATTCTAGTTCTTGAAACGGTAAGAAGCAGTATAAATCATATCATCTGATGCTTTGAAACGGTAAGAAGCTAAATGATAGCATTTTAAATCGAACTCCATGAATGTAGATCCCGTGCTTTAAATGTTGAGGAGACTACACTAGTCTTCAGGGATTGTATGATGGTCAACTGGTTTAACAGACTGTAAATACTTCACAGATGAAAAATAGCTACACCACCATCAAGTTTGTTAGACTATGAATGGTACCAAGCCTAGTACAAACCCTTTGTTTCTGGAGTTCGTGAGGAGAATGTGGAAGTAACAGGATCTTGAGATGACTAATTACATTGCGATTAGAGCACACTGGATTCATTTCAAATAATTTTGACCTTTTAGACAGAAAGGAGCATTACATAAAAGGAACAAATATAAAATAAATGGGGATCACCAAAACCTGAGCATCCAGATTGAGATGGATAAGGTGTACAAGGGCAGCTATTATCATCAATATCTAATCAAATAGCGAATGTGACAACTAAACCACTATGTATATCCAAATCAAGCAAACAGAAATGAACGCAAAACTAAATGAATAGTTAATACAAGAATGGATCAGATAGCACCCACCAACTCCCAAAGATACTATACAGAGCCTAAGCGCATTAGAGATGCATTTGAAAAGAAAGCATGACTACATGGAATAATCAAGACGCCAAATTAGGATTTCCTAATTCCATAAGAATATGAAAGCAATCTCAAATATGTGATGCACTCTTAATTGATCATATCTTACATTTAGATTTTAAGCAAAACCCTCTCACAAACTATGTTACTCGACTTTTAACTTTATGGTCCCGTGTCGACACGACATGACATGGATATGGGTATGGATTCCATATCAGACACTTATTAATCCGACACTTCTCCTAAGAGGACTTAACTAGTGAGGCGCGTTCCACAAAAGTAGAGGAATTGGGGTTTATAGGGCATTTAGTACAAATTTTAATATTTTTAAGTCATTTGTTGAATTCCTTTCCATAATACTAAAAAAAAAAGGAATATTAGTAATATAGAAGTGTATTTTTGCATTGAAGACGTATCCCCGCACATGTGTCCTTGTTTTAGGACAGGGTCCCCGTGTCTCGAATTTTTTGTTGAATCCCACACTTAGATATGGGTACATATCTGACACTCGTACCCAAGTCAGAGTATCATAGGTCACAAATACTCGCGAACTATTGCATAATTCGCCTGTGATTGTGGGAATTTGGTAACAGAAAGGCTAAATACAGATACTTACAAATTGACAACAACCAAATTTGTAGCTAAAGAAACTATTAATGGCATGCAACCAACAAAGTTTCCACCTTATCAGCGACACACTGCACTTCATCATATCCCCCAGATTAAACCCTCAAGCAATTATTTTATATGAGACCTCTAACCGGTTTCCATAAATATATGATACTCTGTACATCCTTCAAATCCATTGTAAATTGTCAATTGACAGCCAACATGTCCTTCCCAACTTCACCCTCTTATACATCAAGCAAAACCGTACATCAAGTAAATGACACAGTTCTTCTATCTAAAAGCATAATGTCAGCAACGAATAATTTACTATCTGTAATAATACTCATATAAGAATATCTCTTAATCATTATCTACCTATGTGACAATAAAAGCCACAACAAAAAACAAACTTTAACATAATCTGCTGAACTCAAAACTCCAAACTGCTCAAATCATGAATCTCGTCCCTACGAACACCAACAAAAATCACAACTTTCTTCCGTTTCCAAACTATATGTAAAACCATGAACCAAAATACTACCATAATAAATAAATTAATATCTCATAAACAAAAGCTCAAATCCCGTCACTTCCCTTGTACCCCTACTAGTACTAACTCAAGATCCAACCTTTAATCATAACTTCCGACTATTCCAAAATCCAAAGTTTACACAGTAACCTAAGCTCACCACAATAATCATCTAAACAAACTAATTGTTCCACAACGAAGAAAAACACTTACTACACAATCATATCTTTCAATCTTTCCAGAATTCGAAGTTCATACATTAACCTAAACTCGTAGTAAACATCGAACAAACTAATCATTTCGACATTTTACTAAACTCCAACTCACAAAAAATTAAACAAACTAAGCGTTCCACCACATACTAAACCGTAAATCATCAATCGAAACACAATCACATCTTTCAACCATTACAGAATTCAACCTCCAAACACTAATCTAAACTGACAGCACTATACATCTAAAAAACTAATCGTTCCGCCGCTATAATTAACCTCAATCAATTGAAAACCTAATAACACAATCTAAGCTAACAGCATTAATCATCAAACAAACTAATCATTCAAAAACCTAACTACACAATCAAATCACAAATCAAAACCCTAAGCACAAATCAAAATACACAAATTCATAGAGAGAGATGTTATATTACTGCCAAAGGTGTCATTCGCCATACAAAGGAAAACAAGACCATCAGCTTTAAGAATATGGAAAATATATCGATCTTGCGAAAAACAAAGCCTCGAATCGGCATCACCGTCGCCATCGCCATTGTTAGGAAGCTTCTCGAGAATTCGACGCGCTACGGCGCCGATGTTACCGGTTACGGCGCTGAATTCGGAGAGGATAATAGTTCCTCGAGCTACTAAGGCGTATAGAATCGCCATTAATATGGTGAGCTGATTGATTAGGGTTAAGGTTAAGTTTACGGCGGGTATTTTCTCTCTCCTTGCCGCTTGCGGTGGTGAGAGAGTATCGTGATTATTTGGGAGACTCGTTGGATTTTTTGATGTCAACGATTGATGATTGGATAGATTACCACGTTGTTGTGATTTGCATGTTCTTAGACTTGGTTTGGTAGAGTTCGACTTGCGGTCGAACACGAGCCGAGCTTAATCAAACTCGATCCGATTTCGAAATTACCAAACTCGATCCGATTTCGAAATTACCTTGGATCAACTCTCAAGTAGTAAGCTCATTTGAATTATCTATACTCTCACTTGACAAATGGGTCAACCAGGTCGTGTTTGGGTTGGATCAACTTTGGATGTGGTTAATTTTGGATTTGCTGATTTCAGGTCAAGGCAGGTTATTTTCGAAATCGGCTTAATTATTATTAAGTTATTCAAAAATAATTATTTAGTTTGCAACAATACAAATTCGTGTCACGATATAGTGGGTCGGGTCAATTATGACTTCATGTCAAGCTCGAATCTTGAGTTTGGGTTTAGATTAGGTGGTTCGAATCGGGACAATTTTGTCAAGTTTACTCCCAATAAAGGATATGGACAGTGAATTACTAGTCTGTTTAGAAAATATCTCAAACTTATTTAAGTTCAAATGCAGATGAAATTTTTGACTTAAGTTAATGGTAAGAAGATAGATAATGAAACAAATTCGACAATGTGCATATTGATATCAAACTCCATTACGCCTCGCAATCTGACCGATATAAATAGGTAAACGTGGCATGTCCTGGCTCATGGGTCACATTTGGCCAGGCTCGACCCGACCTGCTCCATGACCGTCAGGCACGCCATGTACACGGGTAGGGCTTGGGTTCAATATTTTGAACATGACCCACCTTTGGCTTGCCTTTTTAGACAACAAAAAATTAGTGAGGCACGTCAACCGACGACCTGCCTAAAGCTCAGCACGGGCCGAGTCCGGTAACCGCCCTATCCATCCGTCCCGGACCGCCATATCCACGGGCCGGTTAAGGGCTTGATAAGGTGAGCTCACCCCTCCCCAATAGTTAGTCCGACTTGGCCCGAACCCCACTCGTAGTCAGGTCTACCGATCAGTTAGTGAAACTGATCATATAGTAAAGATGTCACAGTTTAACAACTACTCATGTAATTTCAGTTATGCTCTAAATATGTCTTTAACACAATAAAATACTTAGATAATCGACATGTCGCATGTTCAAAACTCCAATCCTCCCCAGTCCCCATTATATTAACCCAGGTTTATGTAATATACGGTTGTTCATCAACTTAAAATATGTCAAATATCAACCACATAAGCACATATAACAAATCTTTCGCTTTTCCCTACGGGTTCAACCGTATTAAGATATAGGAGGGAGAGTGTCATAAAGGTTGTATTATTGACAATCGCTCGGCTTTTATATTCCTTTTGTCTCGGTCATTTATTTATTTTTTGTGAGCAATATTTTAATCAAAGACAAACAAATAATTGGGGAGCATTATTTACTTCACCCCTCACGTGAGAATGGCCATACTAACCTTAGTGCTTAAGAAAAAAAAACCAACCGTGTGAAAGAAGACAGGTGTTGGACACCGGCAAGAAGACACGGTCGTAAGATGAAAGTAGTTGTTTAAAATACAAACAAAAACCATGTCTCACGTCACGTGGCCGTCCCTCCTCCTTTTTTTTCCACCTGATTTTTTTTCCATTTTTTCATCTTTTTTCATTCATATAATAAATTCTCCACCACTCACCAAACTTCACCCTTTTCTTTCTTCTCAATAACAATTTAATTTAATTAAATTGTTTATGCATTTCACTTTCCTCCATTTTCTTCACCCTACAAAACCCTACTCTTTCTCTCTCCTCTTCCCTTAAAGAACCCAACTTTCTGCTTCTTTGGATCTTCAATTACCTTAATCAGGTCAGTTTTGATCTTATTTGTTTTAAAGTTTTGATCTTTTTGTTGTTTTTGTTTCTGGGTATGTGTTGATTTTTATTGAAATTATGTATTTTTTGAATTATTGACTTGATTAACTTAATTAAAAAAAAAGTCAAATCTTGATGTGGGTTCAAGGGTAAAATGGGAAAAAATTAATTTTTATGTACTTTGTGGTGATTTTTGAAGAAAGATGGTAAATTTGATTGCAGATTAGGGTTTTTCATATTGGGTTGGTGGTAAATGTACTTTGGAAGTTATGAAGTTGGTATCTTTCAAGGGTTTTTGTGCATTTTTTTCAGTTGTATTGTAGAAGGAAATATTTAAAAAGATTAGAGAGAAATTAGGAACAAAAATTGAGGTCTGGGTCTCATGAGAATTATCAGGGGAATGCAGAAACTGTTTTGTGCTGAAAAAGAACCCGGCGGGAAGAGATCATCTAGCCGCGGCATTTGTGTTAATTTACCTCAGGCAAGGGCCCGGGATAAAGCCGAGATTAGGGTTTTGGAGCTCTAATCTTTGTAGGGATTTAGGTTATTGGTTTCGTTGTAAATTAAGGTGTTTGATTAAAAGTTAAGGGAAGGAGGAACAAAATGACCCGAATTTTGGTTCAGCGTGGTTCGTCTGGTAGCTCTTCGTCGAATCAGAATAGGGCTTCAGTGTCAAGTTCGTCGACTGCCCCTGCACAGTCTCAGGGTGGTCCTGCACAAGTTGTTGTGGCTGTTAAAAGCGAGGACGAGGTAAATGAACAAGGTATTGCGAGTGAGTTGTCGGAACATTGTGTAGCTAGTGGGAGCAAGACTGTGAAAAGTGACGATGCTTTGGAAGAAGGGGTTAACCCGAGTCCAGAATTGTTGGACGGAGATGGTGTTGATGGGAGAGTTGTAAGCGATGTGAATCAAGTGGATTTATTGAGGGGGTTTAGTGCGTTAAATGTCTCAGAGAATGCCAATAACGAGAGCGACAGTCTGAGTGGTGATACTTTACAAAGTGGAATGGGGAGCTCACAACCTCCTCCTCCTCCAATTCCGCCTCCAAAGCCACTCGGATCAAATCCTAACTTGATGAGATTTGTCTCTGGCACTTCAGAGTCGCCGAGGATTGGACCATCTAGAAGGCCAACTGTTTGGCCTGCTCCTGCTAGGACTTCACCATCTGGATCAAGACCTTCCTCACCGAGGTCTCATTGCGATAATGAAGGTTATAATAGTGCGGACGAGCAAAATCCTGGCTATGGTTCCTCATTTTACGACCTTGTAAGTTTCTCGGTCCTTGATGTCATGTATGATGTGGTGATAATGTGCTGAGATGGTGTATGTAAATTTTTGTGTGAGCTACTTTCGCAACTCACACCCTTGTGAAACTTAATAGGCACGATTTCTGTATTAATGTGGTGCAGTTCCTTTTATAGCTACTATAGTCTCCTAATTTTGTTTGAAAGACAATTAAGATGCAGGATTTTTTTTGATAAAATTTAGATGCAGGTTTTAGATGATCTAATTTTGCTCATAATCATCTCAGTGAAGCAGTTTGATTAAGGACCTGAGCAGCTCCCTTCTCCTATGCAGAAGCATCGAGTTGTGTGAATGTTTAATGGTTGTTTTGAGTAAATCCTTAGTCTGCACTTGATTTATGGTATTTTTGTAAATGAAGTGAAAAAGAACTATTCTTTAATAGATAGGTGAACATGTATTAATGATGATCAGTCTACTTAATTGAATTACCTCAGCTATTGGGTCTCGTAACGGATTTTACGGTATTTTGGTGTGCCAATTTGGAATTTTTTTATGAAGATAGGCATAGGGAGAAGTCGATCATAAGGTATTATCATGTGTGCACTTGGGAGATTTAGCTGTGAATTTGCCACCTTCTTTCTTTGTAGTAGGTGGCTAGTGGATATACAAGTCCTAAAAAATTGATTAGTTCATTATTCGTTTTGATACCAAAGATTTAATGCGTCTATTTTGTAACATTCAATATAGGATCTTCTAAACCTTTAGTAGTTGTCGCTTAAATGCAATCACTGCTTTTTATTAGCTTTTGGTACTGGGGAGTCTTGTAGAGTAATTGCATAGTGTTGTGCCTGTGTTTTTCTGTGTGTACCCGTTGACCAATTTAATATTTTATTTTGGAAACATGGTCTTTGTTTTATTTTGGCCATCCACACACCGTCTGAAATACCGAGGTCAAACATTTGACCTCCTTTACCTTGCCATATTTACGTATTTTGATGCATGAAGTGTATGCGCCCTTTTTTTATTAGTTTCAGTAGTAGGGATAGTGTATCTCTCCTTACGTGTTACGTCTGTGAGTAGTTCTAAGATAGCTTGGATATAACATTTAATATTTTTTCTCGCTTTTGTTGTCTTCTCGATGGTTGCTTTTCTGTGGTAACTTAGTGCCCATATTTTACCTTGAATCTTTATTTCTGGCCCATTGAGTTTAACCTTATAATTGTGTGTTGTCACTATACCAGGAGAGAGAGCGGCAGTTTGAGATAGATATCAGGCGATCTAAAGGACTGGAAGTGAAGAGAATGCTGGAGGATGGTAATTGCTTATTTAGGGCTGTTGCTGATCAAGTTTACGGGGATCCAGAAGCATATGATTTGACCAGGCAGATGTGCATAGATTACATGGTAGGGGCTTTGTTGGATCTCTTCTCTTTCTTTTTGCAAGTAATTTTTTTCGGTAAACGAGTAAATATCATAATGTGTTGTCATAAAACTGGCAATCGTACTCCAGCCAGGACAATTACATTTGCAACTTCCATGTTGCCATTAGCAACCATGTTTTAGTTATGGCTGATTCGGGATTATAATAGTGGGTATGCATATTTTATGCAAATATATGCTCCTATTAGCCAAAGCAAACTCGTGACACATAATTTCGTAAATTTGTTAAACAACTAGAATTTGTGGTGAAATTTTGTGCAATCTGTCTAAATCTTACCCACAAATGAAAAATTTTGTTCGTGCAAATGACTCAAAGAGACCCAAAAACATAGCTGGAAAAACCCTTATCGATTTACTAAGGTGCTTCTAGCTCTTGGTTAGCATGTTAACCCCTTACATATGTTGTTTCCACTAGTTGTAAACCAAACATAGAGGTAAGCCAAAAGGAAGAACAAATCAATAAGCAAAAAGAGTAGCTCTGCCATTTCTTTCTTCACAAGAGTCCAACTTTAAGTGGCGATGCCCTTTCTTTCCAGTTCCCAGAATATGCAAAGATAGGCAGCCGTACCCGAACAGTTTTTTTATGGGAAGGGTATACATATGCATACTCTTACAAGACCATAGATCCACCACTGTGTATTAGGGAATCTTATTCTGTACTCTAATAGTCGGAGTATTATGACGTTACCATTATGTTTGCTATTTTGTATTCCAATTAATATTTTTTCTTTGTATGCAGGAGCGAGAAAGAGATCACTTCTCTCAGTTTATCACTGAAGGTTTCACTTCTTACTGTAAGAGAAAACGCAGAGATAAGGTGTGTTGACACCTTAATTACTCACTAGGCCTATTGAACTTGGAGAGGATTGTGTGTATTAGGTTTTGCAGTTATTAATGTTTCCATGTATGGACTTTTGGGACATTCACTTACTATTTGTAATATTGTCAAGTTAAGACTGATTGTCGATAGTTGTAGTTGCCAAGCTCATTTGTAGGAGATTAATAGGATTGACGATATTAATGTGGGGAGAATGGAGATTAAAAAAATAGGAAAGTGATGATTGCGATGAAAGATAAAAAGGTGGTGAAGGGGTTGTAGGTGGGGGACTGATTCTCCCATATGAGAGTATGGATTACTATGGCAGAGGTGGTTTAATTATCATCCGCATTTATAAGGCAACTACTATTACTCTCTCATATCTCTTTCCTCTACCCACCATCACCACCTTTATTTTCCCTCCAGTACCATTTAACAACCATGGAAACTTAAATTTGTTTTAAATTCTTTTAACAGTTGTCTTTCGGATTCATAAGGACTTGCTGCACTTAACTTTTAGCTTCCCGCCCCTCTATTTCAGGATCTTGATTTAGTGTCCTGGGGTTATGGAATTTCCCGGGGCAGGGTATAAAAGAAAATATTTTCTATTTATAAGATTCCTTCGCTCGCCACCTTTTATATTTGTTTCTTCATGTTTATGGGATAACTATTGCCTTCCTATCATTCCTTTTCTCTATCCATCACCATCACAACCATTACTTAACACTTGCCCTAATTTAAGCAATTTGCGATGTGGAAAATATTTGTTGGGGTGAACTTAATTGTTCCGCCATTTTGGTGCGTTAACGCTACTTCGTAAGTGGTTTCCACTAATGATCCTCCTTCACCTGCCACATTTTATTTTGTTGCTGTAGGTGTATGGAAACAACGTGGAGATCCAATCTCTATCCGAAATGTATAATCGACCCATTCATATTTATTCATATAGCACCGGTTAGTCTACTTGCAGATCTTATTTATTATTTATTTATTTTGTTGATGATTGTTTCCATTTTCATTGCTCATCATTCTTGGAATTTTAATCCCAAAAAAAATGAAATCATTTCTCCGACTCTATATTATGATGAATAAAAGCAAAAATGGCTCACTAAACTAGTTGTGCATGTGTTAATGGTGAAGATTCGTTATTTGATTCGATTCTCCACCTTAATTTTCATTTTCGGTCTTCGAACAGCCTATATGGGTTAACACAAGGGTAAGGCTGTATTCACGATTCTGTTTGCCCTGCAATTTATGGGAGATATTGAGCCGCTGATGTGACGTTGTTATTACTGGGTAAGGTGATTTGGGGATTTTATGTCTTTCATTTATTCTGCAGAGCCTATCAATATATTCCATGGGAACTACAACACCGACTTACCTCCCATACGGCTAAGTTTTCATCACGGTAATCACTATAACTCCCTTGTGGATCCTCGTCGCTTGAATGTTGGTGCCGGGCTTGGATTTGGCAGTCTCCGAGGGGTAAGTTGATAATAATACGGAGTATGTGTGTATTTTTTTTTACTGGTAGCCGATCGTACGAGTGATTAGCTTGTCCTTTTGTAATATGCAATTTGAAGGAAGCAAATTTATTCCATTTATTGGTCTAAGAACTTTGTGCATGATATTGGATGGATTTTGCATGCTTCAACTTTTAGATATTAATACGGGGTATCTTCGTGAGTGTTGACACATCTTGTGTTCCGTCTTGCAGAGAAACGTGGACCGAGACCAAGTTAAAGCTGCTATCAAAGCTCAACAAGATCAACAAATAGATAATGTGTGTATTTCATATCTTAATTATATGCTCACATTTCATTTGTTCTGAAAATAGAGACAAGTCTAATAGGAATGGCCATAATATTTTCATGCAGGCACTATTGGCCGAAGGGCGGTTTTACTCCGATCTTGAGCTGACAGAAAAAGAAATTGAACGTATGGTTATGGAAGCTTCTCGGGCTGAATATCTAACTGGTAATAAATCACGACAGCACATTAGTTTAAGAGAATCTTCTACTTCTGGCGCTGAACCATCGTCTTCCGGAACAAGTAAGCAATCTGGAATCTTGTACTTCGTATATATATTTCTATCCAACATGGGAATACATCTTAGTTGCCGGTCTCGTTTATTTAGTCCCAAGTAAAGTGTCAAGTATTCGTACCTGATCTTATGTGTTAAATGTCGAGAAGTATACTTTGAGAAAAAAAAAAGGAATAGCCCAAGTAAGATAGGTCTTGGATTTTGTGCCCATCGTTTTGTGATGGGCACGGACCTTGACAGAGAGTAGACCTTTCAGTTTCGTATTTGGCCTTAAGTAAAGTGTCGAGTATCCGTACCTGATCTTATGTGTTAATGTGGACAAGTATACTTGAGAAAAAAAGTAAAAGCCCAAGTAAGATAGGTCTTGCATTTTGTGCCCATTGTTTTGTGATGGGCACGTACCTTGACAGAGAGTAGACCTTTCAGTGTTGTGTTGAGACTGTATGGGCTGGTTTTTTCCGACGCGTTGTTATCAGGTGATTCTAGGTACGGGTTTGTATTTACTGGTTGGGTCAAGATTAGGTCCTTTCTATTCACTTTTTTTTTTGCAAATCAATCATTTCGGGATCAGGTAATTCAGTGTCTTAACTGAGAGTCGTGTGGTCTGTGATCATGTTTTATGCGTTTTGATAACTAAAACTAGCTTATTTAAACATGGAAACCAGGACCATCTGGCAGCAATAGTGAAAAGGAAAGCAGTTTGACAGGCACAGCGCTGAGCAAGAGCATGCAGATGGTACTGTCAATGGGTTTCAGCTACTTGCAGGTTATCGAGGCGTATAGTATATTCGGAGATGATGTTGATTCCATGGTTTGTTACCTGTTGGAGACCAGCAGTAGCAGCAGGAGGAAGGGAAAGGCTACTGAATAATGAACCCTGTATTCCCTTGCTAACCAAAACAATGCCCTCGTTGCTCTATAATTGGGGTTGTAGTACAATAATAATAATATTATGGGAATTTCGTCTAATGTAGCCATATTGACGTTTATACTTTATGCTATGTATTATTTCTGTTATAATTTAATTGAATAAAAACTTCTGTTTTATATACATGCGATTTTCGATTCCTGTTAGTCGATCCCAAACTGCAGTTGGTCTTTTTTAAGATGGTCATATCCGTCTTTAAGGGTAAAAAGGGTCAAATACTATCCCCATATAGCCAGGTGGGACAAGAGTCTCCCATTTCTTAGGCACTTTGCCTTATTTCTCATCTATCTATTTAACCCGTTTTATTGTTCAAGATGGATATATCCGATTATCTATCTGAAACAAACATTTCTTCCCAAAATGTATGTGATTAAAGCTCGGTAGTTTTTTTCTAATACTTGATTGAACTTTGTACTCTTTTGTGATGCATGGTTTTTTAAATACTAAGAGTGTCGTAATTGACAGTCTGACACCACAAAGCTTCTTCTAGTAGAGGCAAAGAACTCCGTTTGACAGTCGTAATTGACAGTTTCATGCACTGTTGTCAAGAACAGCCGTGCATGAAAGATACAAAGCAACTCACCTTGCATATTTCCTTCATAGTGGCTTGCCCTTTTTTCCTCTAGCAGTCGGTGTTTAGTCTATCAGATTTATCGGAAAAAATGAAAAATGTAACCCTGGATATGTATATCCTTATTCCTTAGTGACCAATGCATAATAAACATTTGTCTTCTTTGTTCACAGTTTTTTCATTCGAATGTAGAAAATTGATTGAACCATTAGTGAATATTAGCCTTGTGGCATCTACAAGGATGATAGTTCTGATCAGAAATAAGATCAACGATACAAAGCATAAGTAGACAAGACACTAGTGCCTATGCAAAACGAAGATTCAAGAAATCAATGTAAAGACGATACAGTGGAGAAAGACAGCCTAGACACTAGTGCAAGTCAGGCCGGGGAATGGGAAGAGTGACGAAGACGGTGGAGGTCATCAAGCCAGCGATCCTCATGGACCCAATCCGGAGCAAAACCAGAGACGGATACCCCACGCATGGCGTCCATAACTCGGGCGACATTCTCATTTGGCAACGGGGAGTTTCTACGGCTCTCATCTTCCTCGAAGGCTCTCCGGGCGGCCAACTCAGCCTCAACTCTCCTCGCCTCCTCTTCTTCGTCCTCCTCCTCCTCCTCTTTCTCGTCCTCGCTTGAATCCTCGACAAAAGCAGCAGCTAGCGCAGGATGGTGGTGGCCGTTGGGTAGACTTACATCATCATCCTCGTTATCATCGCCATTGTAAGAGCCGATAGGCTGGTAGTAATCAGGGATTCCCTCCGAGGTTGTGTCGGAGTCGCTGTCTTCGCCATTTTCTGCATCAGGCCACCTATTAGTTAATCAGGTCTAAATTCAATGTTGAAGAATCAGAAATTGATTAGCCACGAAAATAATGGAGAAACAGAGATAGTATGATTCACTACCAATAATATCCGGGTTGGAAATGGAAGCCGCGTTCATTCTTCCCCAATCGCCTTGAATTTAGATCTACCTCTTGATAGAGCAAGCTTCTGGATTTACAAAGATTTGGGCAACGAGTCAATGACCCCGATTAAAAAATTAGATTAAATGCAGCACTTGAAATAATAAAGCCCAATCCACTGTGTGGGAGAATACATTCCGACCACTTAAGTTTTTTTCCCTTTCTATTATTTTCTCCTGTTCAAGCCATTTCTTTACGTAATCCAAAATCTCCCTCACATATTTAGAGAAGTATGGTGATTTGGACCGAACAACATAAGTAAGAGCTTGAAGTGATGGTCAGTAATGGCGAAATATAAAGCCAGTGGAGGAAAGAGCAGTGGAGAAGAAACGATAAGAAGGAAAATGGCGGGGAGGAGAGTGATGAGTGGTAGTACAGGTAGAGTATGGGTGACTGAATTTCAAACACCGCGTTGATTCCTTTACGGCTAAAGCACCTTATTTAGGTGTTTTTTAGCAGAAAGTCTAGGTGGCTCCCGGCTCCAACTCCGCCAGCATCCTGCTCTAGTAGAAGTAGAGTCCTAAAGCGAAATACTCATTTCCGTCTAAAGAGAAACTCATATCTACCCGCATTTCAACAGTCCTTTCCCTAGACCGATTCAGATACCTTTTATTCAGTTACCCTACACCTTCCTCTCTTTCTCGCTTCCTTTCATTTACCTAAGGGGAACGTTTGGGAACTAGAATTTCATTTCTAATATACTACTACTACTAGATTTAGGTTTCGGAAACTAGATTTCGAGCTTGAAAATTCAAAGATCATTGCTTGAACTCTTGAAGAAGCTCAGAATGTCAAATACCCAATTTATTGTAATGAAACAACAACAACATTTCTTTTACGGGATCAAATACTTCCTCCGTTCCAGTCAATAAGTATTTTTGTTTGGAATCCTCCTCCCGCAAAATAACGATAGATAACTATTGATCGGGACAGAGAGTACATACAATTACGATGACAATCGAATTAAACCAATGAAATCAAACATATTAAAGATCAAATTCATCAAACCCTAGATTCGTAGGCTCTAATTATAACAATTTAAGCATATATAATCCAGAAAACAAACAGAAATCAACGCTATATATACAACAATTAATCTAAAATCAAAACATGTATAAGAAAACAAAAACATATGATTACAAAAAATATCAAACCTTAAAAAATTGATATTGAATAACTAAACAATTGTTGATTGTTGATGATGAAGAGATGAAGAGATGAAGAGATGAAGTATGCGAGAGAGTGAGGATCAAAGAGTTTGACTGTTTGAGCCAAACATTGTTGTTGGAAATAAGGGGGTCGGGGACGTAAGGAGTCATTTTAATTTGGCTGTAAAAATTGTTACTTTTGTGTAAGACGGTTTTATATATACGGTAATACGGTTATGGCCTTATGGGTAAATTAATTTAATACGGTTTTATGTAAAATAATGTGTATCATTTATTGTGCGGTGGTCAGTACCAAAAACGTTATCGTGACTCCTTTTAGATCAACTAAAGAAATCTTAATTCCATTTACTTTGTCTAGTTAGGATCCGAGATATATATTTATTCTGATACTGGTACAACTTTATTTCCTTTGAATAAATAGAATGTAATTAAAATTTTGACTATAAATAGAAAGGTAAATAATTTGAATAACATCAATGCAAATTACACAAATTACTGTCTAAAACTTTACATGACAAGACAAGAAAATGTTAACTTTTTTTATAAAACTATAGCTCAAAAGATTATAGAAAGACGGTAGAACCGTAAATTGCTAAATTAAATGTGGTTTTTTTTGGGCCGCTAATAACTAAAACTAGTTTTGGGCGTAAAATAGGAGAACAAAAGCTTTAAAAAGTACGACGTAATCTCTAGTTTTCTACACCAACTAACACTATATTTACTCAATTACACAAACTAGTAATAGTAGTAGACTAGTAGTAGTGGCGGCGGCAACATCAACAACAACGATTTTAAGTAAAAAAAAAAAAGACTATAAAAAGACACTACCATAAATCAATCAAAAGAATATCTCAATTCTCATCGTAGACACATACTTTTCGTTAGAAACTGAAGACGAATTAAATGTCGTCAGTTTAACGACAAATGTGATTATTTGTTCTCACACACAAAGTGTTACGAAGTACAATTTTAAAAATTATTATGATTACATTTTCTCTTAACTAAGTTATATTTACCCGTTTTCAGTTTGTGACGAAATAAGGATCGTAGTGAAAGTTAGGTGACACCGTGACACTAGTTTTGCAGTTGGAATAGGAGTGACAAATCTTAAAACGCAATCTCGACCGCAACTACAATATGTACTCGATTACGCAAACTATACTTAATCAATTAGGGTTTATAATTTTATCCCCAATTCAATTTGATAACATCATCGACCTACATAATCAACCTAAATTATGGCTCAAACTGGAAAATTAATGCCAAATCTAGATCAAAATAGTACGAAGCTATTAAATTTAACTGTTCTTCAACGTATTGATCCAAATGTTGAAGAGATTCTCATCACTGCTGCTCATGTTACTTTTTATGAATTCAACATCGAACTTAGTCAATGGGTATTTTAATTTAATCTATAATTGCTGTAATCACTTGATTTTTGTATTATTCTTTGATTTCGTGTATTAATTGTGTTAATTTTTGGGGATTTTGTGTTGCAGAGTCGTAAGGATGTTGAAGGGTCGTTGTTTGTCGTCAAAAGGTTTGATTTTTTTTTATGTTAATGTTGATTTATTTGTATAAATTGTTGCTTTTTGTGTATTAAATTGGTGCATTATTGAATTTGTCTTTGAATTGTGTGGGAAGAATTAGTCTTTGTTGAAATAGTGAGTGTAATTCTAAGTTTTTGTTTTGTTTTCGCTTTTCGCTATCAGGAAAATTCAGCCTCGGTTTCAGTTTATCGTAATGAATCGTCGAAATACAGGTTAGAGTTTCTGCTGGCATTTGCTGATTACTGTCATTTTGTGTGGTTCCTATTCTAGTTCTAACTAAAGAGATAGTTTGTTCGATTATACGACTTTGTTTCGATAGGAGTGTTTACAATTAGGCTTTGTGGTTAAAGCTTACAACGTAAAGGCCGCTTTAGGGAATATGTGTTACTTCCTTTATCCGTGGATAAGCTTCCTACTTTGTCTTGTCCGAATGATGAGGAATGTAATAAGATGTGGTTGAAACTGCAAGATGATTAGAGACGCGGGATTACAATTTACAAACCATAGTGACAACAAGATGACAATATAACATATTAACATCCAAAAAAGGAAAAATTCTAAGTGGGAAGTAATCCGGTAGACAACCCAAGATGGAAACCAGTGAGTTTATTCATGGTCATAGGAGTACCGTTTTAGTCATTTCGCGTAGTATGTAAATAGTTAGTGTAGAAAGTACTATTGTTGTTGAAGATATTTGTAAATGGCGTAGTATTTAGACTTCATTCTTATAATGCAAGTGATTTAACAAGGAACACTCTTAAAAAAGGTTTATTGCAAACCTCTTCATGATGGAACTTACATTTTTTACTTGATTAGTTAATGCAAATTGTTAAGCACATGGAATGAAAATATGGTACTTCAATGGATGAATTGAGACAATTTTCTTTTCTTTCTGTGCATATATAGAAGTCATAGGCCGGGTAGGAAATGTAAGTGGCGTTTGTACTTCTATCGTGCAGAAAATTTGGTGGAGAATATTTTGGGAGACTTTGAGTTTGAAATTCAAGTACCATATTTATTATACCGGAATGCGGCTCAAGAAGTAAATGGTATTTGGTTTTATAATGCTCGTGAATGTGAAGAGGTGTCAACTCTTTTTGGCAGGTATCTCCTACTTCCTGGCAGAAATTTTGGTTGACGGGTTTATGGTTTCAATCATATGGCATCCTTGAACTATATTTCATTATATCAATCTAAATTGAAATAGAGGACAGCTGACTAGAATTTTTGTATTTTGATGTTTGTCAGGATCATTAATGCTTATTCCAAGGGGCCATCTAAGTCGATGATATCTTCATCCAAAAGGTAAGTTCTTGTTGTATTAGAAAGTAGTTAATTAGTATTTACTATACTACTACTACTACATATCTCATGATATGTTATGATTTCTCAGTGAAAAATATGGAGGTCTCACTTAACGTGTTATTCATCTTACTTCAGCTTGTCATGTCCTTTACAGTAAAGTCTTCCAATAAGATCCAACTTCTGCTTATATTCTTAAGTCTAATTGTGTTGGCTTGTTGGTCCACGAATGTCAAAAATAATTAATGCTCGTCTCTTCAGTTAAACTGCTGGACAACAGAGCTGATTTGTGTTGCCTTTGTTGATAGGATTTTAAGGCTAAAACATTCCTTTCATCGTTGGTTTGTGTGTGTATGTGGGTGGGTGGATGGGGGTGGGAGATACCACTGTACCCGACAACTATCCTTACAAGGAAAAGTAGAACTTTTGTACCAACGTTTAGAAAAATGTGTTTAATGCTTAGTAGCCCGTTATACTAACATGGATGCTCTACAACGAAGACGAACCACTTTTTTGCTTTGAATTGGTTGTGAGGGGAGTTAATTATTATTACCAACACTGAGAAGCTGATACTGTGGAACACTTTGGAATCTGCATTACTTAACATTGAAAAGGTCGAGGCTTCGAAATGCTTTGGCCTGTTTAGCCAACCTGTCTTAAGTAATGCTCTAGATGTTTGAAGAATGAGGAATTTCACCTTGATAAAATAAGTTAATTTTTTTTTCTATAATTGCTTTATAATGCAGTGAATTCGAAGAGCTAGAAGCAGTCCCGACCATGGCTGTCATAGACGGTCCGCTTGAGCCATCACCATCGATCGCTTCTAATTCCAATGATGTTTCTGAAGATCTAGCCTTTATGAGTTTCTTCAGTGTATGTGTTATCATCTATACTTCTTGTATAGTGTAGTAGCAGTGTCAATGCATTTTACTATGCACTCTTTTACAGTCAAAGGGAAAAAGTCTCTGTTTGTTTTTAACATAGAGGTAAGGTTGCGTACGAATAATTCCCTTGCCCTGCTTTTGGCGAGGGCTGTTGTGGTATTGGGTTAATGTTGTTGCTGTTGTTATGCGTTCAGATCTATTTACATAGCATCAATATAAGTAATTTTGTGGGTTATACAAGTTCTTGTTTGGTTTATACTTTATATACTTGCTTTCGTATTGCAGTCTGCGACAAATATGGGAAGTCAGTCCACTCAATCAATTTCTGGATTTCACAAGCAGCCTTCAGTGACTGCTGGCTTCACTAATCGTCCTAGCAATACACCTCCTATGGTCCCACCACCACAAGTAGCATCAAATGCCGTCTCAACTTCTGCTTCTTTGCTGTCACTCCTTGATTCGTCTGACTCGAGCATTAATAGCAATAGAACCACAAATCTAGTTAAACCATCCTCCTTTTTTGCTCTTCCTCCTGCCAATCCGCCACTGCAAACTCCACTTCAAATGGGCGCTGTTTCTTCATCCCTGCCTATAGTACCTCCGCTGCAACCTACGCTTTTAAATCTACATCGGCCTTACGGTGCTCCGGTTCTCCAACCATTTCCTCCTCCAACGCCTCCACCGTCTCTGGCTCCGACATCTGCTGTTTCTCCTAATTATGGTCCGGTGATCAGTAGAGAAAGGGTCCAGTCGGCACTTTTATATCTTGTTCAGGTAGGTTTCTAATTTGTGTTCATCCCTTTGAAGTAAAGATTTTGTCATATTAATGTTGGTTGTGATACTCTTTTCTATGGTCTGTTATTAACTAAGTTTCAACAGAATAGCTCACAAAGCTATTAAAACTCGATGTGTGGCGCTTGGTCCCTACCCTTGAAAGTCTTTATAATGTGTTGGGAATGTGACCGATAAAAATAAAACAAAGGGATTTTATAATGTGTTTTGAACATCTTAACCCCAATTCCAAAGCAATGAAACTTGATGTTTTATTAAGCCGGTGGGCCTTTTATCCGTGTGTCAAGCTTGCCTCTACTGATTTTGTGTTTGTTGGTTATGGGATGCTATTATATTATAGAGCTAATGAATGGTCTCGCATCTAACACCGTCTCGTATAAGTTTCCGTATTTATTCCCGTTGTTTTTGTTTCATGATGCAGGACAATCAATTTATCGACATGATCCATCAAGCCTTGCTGAAAGCCCACAATTCGTAGATGCTATGTTGCACTAGTTATCCAAGTGTACCTCTTTATGTATAGGAATTTAGGCGAATTTTGATGGGATGTGAACTTGAACTTTTACTTGTGTGACTCTTCTCGTTACATATCAAATGATGTGAAATCTTGTTCCATTTCAAGGTAATACTTCATGTTTAGGGTAAGTTGAGGAAGAAATAGGAACCGGTCCTAAATACGAGACTGGTTTATCTTTTGGATCCGGATTTCTCTCAATAGTGATTGTGTATGACGGTATTATGGTACGCCGGAGGAATAGTGATAATTTTATGTTAAAAAGTGACCACTTTTATAATACTCCCTCTAATTGAAGGGAGGAAGGGAAAGGACTGATAAAAAGTTGTCAATTTCTAACCAAAAATGGTCACCATGGCATCTATATAAAATGGTCATTTTTTTCTCTTGGCGAACCACCCAACCATTTTACAGTATAATCTGCGAACTTTCTTTATCTTCTTGCGGCACAGGTGTCTACAGACTATTGTTAAGGGGATAAACTGTGTTACATTACTCTCCTCACTCGAGTTTGGCTATATAACTAAGGGCAATGATAAATGCCGCTACCATTTTTACTAATGATACTCGAATACAAGCTAGTTATATGTATCTTACTAATCACTCACAAATTGAGTGACATTAGTGAAAACGGTAGAGACATTATCATTGCCCATAATTAAACTCTTCACAACGGACTGAAGAGGAAAAACATACAGGGTCAGCAGCAGGTTATGATGTCATTTAAACCTCACTTGTGAAAATTAGAATTTTACAATATTCACAAACTTAGTACTTGTAGATTTTGTAGTTTCACTATTCTGAAACTAGGATCATCGTCGACAAATTATTTAGGATGATTCTTAACTTTGACATAGCATCCTCTAGTATTTGAAGTTCTCGAGACGGCCTAGATAACAAGCGTTAACAATTACTTCCTCCCTTCAACTCCACTCTACCATATTACTTTTTCACATTTGTCGAGCCATGTTTTACACGATAAATATCGTTAGCTACGTGTTTGCAAAAATTATAAAAGTTAGATATTAATAATGTGCTCGTTAAGACGAATCAAACAAGATCACACATGAATATACTTTTTTACTCTTATATTGAGAGAAAATTGCAATTATATGATCACTTGTGAATAGTGTACAAAAGTGAAAGTGGTAGAGTGAAGTTGAAGGGAGGAAGTATATTAGAACGTAAAGAAAAGAAAATAATCTAAACGTAAGCGTGCGGTATGGATATTGGATAAACAAGAGTTTGGATAATCAAATTGTATGATTAAACTGAAACAATGCTATTGAAGAAATGATTCGTCAGCTAAATCCTGATTGAAGTACACTGTCAACATGACCTTAGCTCGACATCGAGGGATCTGATTTCTAGCAGATTAGCAAAAAGAAAAATAGATACCCTTGACAATATACTGGATTAATCAAAAAAAGCCACCAGCAACAATTTCAAAGCAACGATATTCATGCCCGGCTGGGAAAAATTTGAGCCACGTGTCCATTAATGCCGAGCAGAAATCTGTCGTTTGAAGTAACAATCCGTGAAAAACAACAGTTGTGTCTCTCCTGCGTTTCCAGAATTAAGCAGCTTTTACTTTCCGGGATGGTGGTCTTCGAAACAAACTGATGAGATCATCGAGACCCTGATTGATACACATAACCTTTAGTTAGTCCAATAAAGCGATTATATCTATTATCCTGTCTATATAAATGTCAACGATCTTCGTATAGTCAGTGAGTTGTGGTACTCATGAGTCATGACATAGGTTGAAGAGTCTAGACCCAGATTCATCTTAGCTAACCTGCCAGCATTAAGAAGTAAATTTAAATGCCAAAAGATTTACCCTGGTTGTGATGACAAGAAAACTAAACAATACTATCAAGTATGATCCCACGACGAGCAACAACAGCAAGTCAAAAGTAACACTGGCCACCTGGAAAAAAAAAACAATGATAGATTAATTACTATATACTTCATAAAAAGCAATTCAATGTAATACGAGTAGAAATTTCATCAAAGTCCAGAAAAAAAAAAAAGATGGACAACCATAGATTAAATATAAGACCTGATAAATATTTAGAGTTGCCTTTGTTGAATCATAAAAGGTGAACAACCCATCAAGGTTCTCATGTTGAGCTTTCACCTCCACTGTATGCTCGGCCAATTCCTGTGTATGATAAAGCACGATTAGTAACACTGTGGAAGCCATGCCAAAGCATATATTTTAGCTGTAAGATCTCACAAACTAAAGGCGATACTACAGGTAGATCTTAAAATCTGGTGAAACACATTACACGTCAGCAGCCATCATCTGATTATAGAGAGGACACAGTCAACAACTAACTAAATGTTATATATAAAAAAAATGTCTAACTTAGCCTGTTTGCGCCTGCTTCTGTGTATCCATTTATAATATTTAGTAATAAAATAAGATGGCTAACTCAGCTCAGTAGAGTAAAAATTTACCAAAAGGTCTCTTGCAAAGCGGTTGTACGCTAAGATATTGTAAAACCACGTTATACACGATATATTCTGTAAGAATTTTTAACTACTGGGGGCATTTGGATAAATGAAATGCAATATTACATTTTTTTTTTTAAAACAGGCTTACACTAGTGTTTGTAAAATTTCACTTAGCAGCGGAGACCTCACCTTTCTCAAGGCACTAATAAGGGGGTCAGTTTTCGCTAAAAAGGGAGCAACTCGAGGCGTCTGCGACAGAAAGCTCAACCACGAAGATATGTAAGCTGGATTTATTGCTAGGCTACTGTCTTCTGCAAATATCTCTGTATTTTTCCCATCAAGCCCATAAATGTGTCTCTGTTTAAGAAAATCAAGTAAATGTGTTAAATTTTGCACTGTTGGATATACTTAAGCAAACATATGGCCATTTAACACAGCAAGATAACAGTAGGGAGATAGAGTCCAGGACGCCTATGTCACCTTCCGTTCAGACACTTGTACATAGAGTGAGCAAAATTGACCGGACCAGAATAACCCGACCCAACACCCGAACTCAAGACCCGAGCTTGACCCGAAACCCGAATTGACTCGACCCACTATAACCCAACATGAATGCTTATTGTTGCAAACTGATTATTATCCATGAATGTCTTGATAATAGTTAACCCGAAAATGACCCGAACCTGAAATAACCCGCCACGAAACCAGCAAACCCGAAATTGACCTGATCCAAACTGACCCGACCTGATTGACCCGTTTGCCAAGATTGGGTATTTCACATAAATCAATGGAAAATTTTACAGTATACCACTCGCGCGATACATTTTGTCTCACACAGTATTTCAGCAGGAAAGGAGATACACCGTTTGTCTAATTCAAAGTTACCAACGACATCCACTAAATCAAATCTCGTGTTCATAACTAGCCACTTGATTTTTAGCAGAAACTTATTTTAACTTCACAGATACTAGAAGCATTTTATCATTACAAGGTTTTTAGCTTGAAGCATTCAAAACAACTATATGTTGCCTCTCGCCTTCTGGGCCCTATATGTCTGTGTTGGCATAATCTTCCCTCTTGCAACAAACACGTGAGCGTGCGCGGTCACACACACAATCTCATGAGAGGTAAAATTTTGGCCAGCAAAAAAGGCAGTAGATGAGCTACACAATTAACGCAACTGCTGTCAAGTAGGAGTATCATCAAGATTAACAGCAGTGTCACAGTGGATATTTACTCAATGGAGTGATCAATATCAGTAATTCAACGCTTATTTCATTCAATGATCACTCACTGCAACCAAAGCGCCATTAAAAAAATGAAGCAAATTGAAGTAAGCAAATCTAACTTGAAGCAAAGGATTACCGCAAGAGTCTCAGCCACTAACTTGACACCTTTGATTACGGCAGATTCACTTACAAAATGCCTGTACAATGATCAAGAGTTACAGAAGGGAATGATCTCAAGCACAAGGGAGTTGGCCGTTAGAGGGCACTTCAACAAAGTGTAGATTTTCATAATTTGTCACTTCAAGAGTTACCTGCTGTCTGAGAGGCCTCCAAAATTTTCCAAAAACTCCGGTGCAGAAGAGAGTCCAGAGAGAGTAGCAGCAGTTACTCTAACTCTTGAAAACTGTTCATGTTCCCAGGCTACCTACAGCAGGAAAAGGGATTAAGCAACAGGTATAACCGGAGAACTTGAGAATAAAAATAATAAATATATGAAAAACATAACGCTATGTCCCAGTGTCCAAAAGACAATACAGCAATCTTATGCCCTAAGGTCCAGCATTTGGCCATGAATCATCAGGTAAAGTAGATATTATAGAAAATCACTTACTCTAGAATTTGAGATATTTATCTTCTTGTGCTTCAGACCGACCTTAACACCCAATCCTTCCGCAACATCAAAGAAACCCTGAAAACCAGTATGATATCATAGTATCAGATAAGAATAATTGCTATTGATTATATCAAACAATCCACCCCTCCCAAAACTGTCCCCAGAATATCTTTACCTTTGAAATTTGTTTTATGTAAGCATTTTCTGGAGGCTTTGACACATGAAGCCACAATTCGTTGTCCCATGAACCAATGCTATTCAGACAAATAGCATAATCAATACTCTCACGCTGACGTTGATCCAAGCTTCGAAGCCACTGCACAACATTAAATAAACGTAAAAAAAAAAATTATGCCCAGGTAATAATGAATACGGCAAGAGGCTGGTAACAAATCTGAAATCCTAACGCATTAATACAAGGAGACAAGCAAGAAACTTAATAATAAAGGGCATAATACCTTCTGAGTACCATTGTAGTTGTAAGGTCCACCAGATGTTAGCCCAAAAAGTAAATTGTATTTTCCTCTTGTTTTAGGGTTTGAATACAAGTTTGAAAATAGCCTAGCAATCTCAAGAAGTGCCACAACACCACTTCCATTACTATCACTGCCCACTGACAAGGCCTATGCAAAGAAGGAAAGGAGTGGGTAAAATTTTCAAAAACTAATAACTGAGAAAATTCCTATTTAGGTTGTGGATATATGACTTTGAGAGTTACATACTGGTACAGCCCCAAATGTGTCATAAGATGCCACTACAGCAATTGTCGGGATTTGATTTGAATCTCCTTCCACCTTCAGTCCTGGCAACCATCCCTATACCAACAAAAAGAAATATTTGAACAATGAACCATCTATAAAACAAAGTTTCATTCGTTAGACAAAGCACAAGTGAAATCCTGATATATGTAGTACGGAGTATGCGTCGACATATGTCCAACAAAGCACAAAGCTTGTTGACTATTCACACTATTGTGTTTGCAACCAAAAGATAAAAACATTCAAGAGACTATTTGCAAGATTCTTCAAAAAATAATTGGGAATAAACCCAAATATGACGTACCCATCCAATCTGAGATTTTAAATGATATCAGTGTGTTAGGGCAAAACTAGAAAGTCAAAATTTACCTCAATGTTAGTAATGCTTGGAGAAGCAACCTTTCTAGCTTCTGATGTTGAAACTAGAAGCTTGTACCTGAAAGATTTCATAACAGAACGCACACTAAGGACAAAGAAGGGCTAAAGTTCAAACTTCTATGGGATGGGAACAATATAACTGTAAACCAGATCCATTATCAGGAACAAAAAGAAGTAAATGAAGGAAACAAAGAGCCAATTATGTACTCCTATTACAATGACTTATTACAAAGCATCCCAAGATGATTTTCCCATAGGAAAGTACGAGATTAGACAATTTTACTAATTAGTTAGACAAGCACATAACATGAATAAGCCACTGACCCGCCAGTGGTTGCAGTAGCAGGCTGACCAGTAGCATCCGTTCGTTTAACATCAGCTAGCACAGCCATCAGATCCTCGCCTTCAAAGGCAAAGTAGACAGGATACTGGAACAAATACAATTTAGTAAGAGAAAAATAGGTTGAATATGCCAAATTGCTAAATTTAAATTCATATCGATCAACAAGAAGATGAATAACTGGCACCAAATCTTATCCAGAATGTTGGACCAAACAATACAAGCTTGATTCAATGCCAGCTACCAATACCATGTACTACGAATATGATAGTCTGTGTATCTCAATTCAAAAGGAAATGATATCACATGTATTGGGATCTTATCAGCAAGCAGCAATTTGATACCAGCAAATAAAAATATATATGGTCCTGGCATGTTCAATATAATTTTATGTGACATTAACCATTTGCTGACTTTTTTTCCCTTTCCTAATTCTCATCCCCAAACATGTAATATTTTAGTGCCGTTAGTGATATCTAGTATAAAGAGTTAAAACACTCTGATCAAGGCCAGTGTATAGCAAGTGCCGACCTATGTTGCTCGGACTCGGTTAGAAGTATCCGACATGGGTGCCTCTCCAAGTGTCGATTCGTCTATCTCATGGGAAAAAATCATGTTTTTGGTCAAAACGAAGTGTACGAGTGTCGGTTGTCCGACACGGGGACAAGAGATAATCTTGAAGAGTCCGAGCAACATAGGTGCCGACCACAGTAAATTCCAACTCCTATCATCTTATCACTGAGCAATGGTCACACACACCTAGTAAGGGTGGAAAGCAGCTTTGGAAATAAAGAGAAAAGGAAATAAAAAGGGTGTGCGGGATAGGGAACATCATTGTCCAACTCACAGGTATGTTGGCATGAACTAGCAACCTTTCCAATTGAACCAATTTGTTTCTTATTGCTTCTTCCTCAGAGGAATCAGTGTCACCTTTGCTTTCTCCTTTTTCAGAGTTGAATGCCTGAGGTAGTAAAAAAAGCAAACCACCTAGTGGCTGTTTCTCATCAATAAAATCTGCAGCCCAATACGGAGTAATAACAAAGATTAGAACATAGTCGTCAACTGCCAAAAAAAAAAGCACCCACAAAGAGAAAAGAATAGGAGATTGTTAAAGCAAATGAACAACTAGAAATCATTTTCACGACCTAAACAACTCTCGAACTACGAACGTGAATCAAAAGGTTCAAGATCCAAGTCATCAGCTCGATCTAACTTCCCAATAAACTCAACGCTACAACTATGAATCCTAATGCTCAATATCGAAGAAATCTCATAAAAATTCCAATGTTTCCAACTTCTGAATACTGATGATACTAAAGTCCACACACAGTCAATCCTCAACTTCATACTCCATTCTCACATCTAAATAGCACACTAACATATACTTAACCTAAAGAATCAGACACGACAGTGTTCCAAACTACGGAATCAAAAAATTCACTAATATTACTCGTAAGTCAAATCACAATATCAAACTCAACAAAAACTACGATAAATCGGATCAAATGAATCAAAACAACAAAATTCAATACACAATACAAAATTAGAAATAAGCTACCTAACATTTAGTCAACCATAACAATCTTGAATTTTGTTACTCCTTTCTCACATCTAAACAATACACTAACATATACTCAACCTAAACAATCACATACAACGAATCATAACGAAAATCAACAAAATTGAATCAAAACAGTACAAAATCTGAAAAATAACGTGATCAAAAACCTTGAACTGAGGAATACATTAACATATACTCAACCAAAACCTTAAAATTCACTCTAACGAATCAAAACAGCTACAAACCAAAATCAACAAAACGAATAAACACTACAAAATCCGAAACATAATGCGATAAAAAAAACCTTAAACGGAGGAATACACTAATATTTACTCAAATCACAATACCAAAATTCACCAAAAATAACAATACATTACACTCTAACGAATCAAAACATCAACAAAATCGAAAAAAACACTACAAAATTGAATCAAAACACTACAAAATAAAAAATATACGCCGATTAAAGCTCGAATCAATCACTACAAAATTCAATCAAAACCTTACAAAATCAAAAATATACGCAGATGAAACCTCGAATCAATCACTACAAAATTGAATCAAAACCTTACAAAATCAAAATTATACGCCGATTAAACCTCGAATCAATCACTACAAAATTCAACCAAAACACTACAAAATCAAAACATCGAATCGAGGAATACACTAACATATACTAATATACTCAACCAAAACATCAAAATTCACTAAAAACAACAAATACATTACAATCTAACAAATCAAAACTTATACTCAACAAAATCAACAAAATCAAATTCAAATAAAATAAAAACACAACAAAATAGAATTAACCTTGAACCGTCGAAACATCAAGATCACGAACAGGAAGAATCGCGAAGGTTCTAGAAAGATCGACAGCGGAAGAAGAAGAATTGGAGAGAGAAGAACCGGCATGATGATTAACGGCGGAAAAACGAGATCCTAACGGAACACCAGCAAGATCATACTGAATTAATCGATAAACATCGACAGCAGTTGCGGCATCACCAAGCTCAACACAAGCAAATAGCAAGACTAACATGGCGGCGATCGCCATTTCTAGCTTGCAATCACCTCGAATCTCCATTGTTGAACAACTTCAGGAGAGAGAAAGTAGGTCAGAGGAGAGAGAAGGTGTGAAATTAGGGTTTATTGTTTGTTTAATTGGGGATTTTTGTTTATGTGGAGATGATTGATTAGATGAGTTGCAGAGTAGTGGAGGGAGTAAAAAGAACTGGAGATTTTTACAGTCAGTGAAACTGTAAAAGTAAGTTGTGTGTTTTTGGTTTTGAGGTTTTAGATTGGTTTTGGAAGGGCTTTGGGCTGTAAATTTACTGTTACCATTAAGGCTCTGTTCTTTTGGACTGAACTGAACTGAACTGAACTGAACTGAACTGAATTGAACTGAACTGATCTGAACTGAACTGAACTGAACTAATAAAAAGATTATGACAATAATAATACAATAATAAATATTATAATAATATTAATATTAATCATTAGTAATAATATTGCTATACTAATATAATATAATAATAATATAATAAGTTATATAAAAATAAAATAGTAATATAATAATAATAATAATATAATAGTAAAATATTAATATTACTTATCAAATTATTAATAATAATATAATATAGTAATAAGTATATTAAAAATAATAATTAAAATAAATATGATAAGTATAATATAATAATATAATAATATAATATTATAAATAATAATAATAATAATTAATAATAATATATTAAACATTCGTATCATACTATATTAATATAATATAATAATAATATTATAAAATATTAATATAAATGATAATATTATTAGTAATAATATAATATAGTAATAAATATATTAACAAAAGTATCTAAAGAATTAATAAGATAAGTATAATATAATAATATAAATGATATAAATACTAATAACAGTAAATAATAATAATAATAATAATAATAATAATATTTTGAATATATTAATAAAATATTAAATATAATATAACAAAATAATAATAATAATAAATATTAGTAATACTAATATTTCCATTAATTAATCGTAATAATATAATAATAAATAAATATATTAAATATAAATATAATAATATAAATAAAAAATATAATAATAAATAATAGTAATATAATAAATTTTAAAAAATATATTAATATAATAATAAAAAATTAATTAATATAATAATAACAATGATAATAGTAAGAATAATAATAATAATGTTGAAATAAAGTAAGCTGAACTGAACTGAACTGGTCTGAACTGAACTGATCTGAACTGATCTGAACTGAACTGAACTGAACTGAACTGAACTTAATAGAGCTGAACTGAACTGAACTGAACTTATTGGAGCTGAACTGAACTGAACTGAACTTATAAGAACTGAAATTAAGTCCAAAAGAACAGGGCCTAAGTAGTAGTGTTTTTATTCTACACAAATTCTCAACTAAGACGGTCATTATCCGTTTTAAAACTTAAAACGGGTTAATTTCATACCCCCATTAACCCATTTGTTATCTTAGTAAATACCAAAAAAATTGTCTCTATTAGCCACATGTGGTAGTATTTGACCCGTTTTAAATTTAATATGAATAGTACTCGTCTTAAGCGAGACTTATCGGTTATTCTATGGTAGACTCATTAATTAGCTTAATTAATTTTTTTTTGAAGGAAAGATCAATTTATTAATAAATCGCTATCAACACTTTCAAAAGGTTTGTATAATCGATAACAAATCTAACCGAAGTCAAAGGACAAATTTCTCTTGTAAAACTAAGGATCTCAAAACATTAGTATATGACAATTCGGCTCGTCCTTGTATTGCTTTTCATTTAGCTTTTAAGGGTCTTCTTTGTTTGATTCATTGATGGAGAAAATTTACCTTTTATCGGCACCATAGATCGTCGGCGAACAACACATATCCATTGTAGAATCATATGGATTCATCAACAAACCGTTCTTATCTATTTTCTAATAAAACTAAGTCCTAGAAAAATGCAAAGGTCGTAAAAAGACTCTGAAAATGGAAACTGACAAACAAATCTCACCGAAAGGAGACTTTTGTTAATTAATTTATAAATTTGCATACTAATAAGATTAATTAACTTAGTTAATGATTAATGATGATCTTGTGATTCTTGTCATTGCAATCCACTCCGTAAGAGACTAACATAGATCTAGAATAATTTTTGTCTTTTAATAAAAAAAAACTAGAAAACATAGATCTAGATCAGTTTTTTTTTTAATAAAATAAACTAGAAAATTTATGTGGTATTCTTAAGTTTGTCACCGCTCACTACTTGGCTGACTATAACTCGTGATCACGAATTCAGCGAGCATCTTTTGTTTCCAAATCGAAGACCTCGTAAAGCTATTAATTTTGAGATAAATACCCTAATTGTTTCTGAAGCATCGAGTGGCAAAACAAGAATAGATAGTAGATGGAAATGAGACGATCTGCTATTTTGAGACGATGTGCATTGGCATCTTCTACTATCTATTAGAGCAAGTGAATAAGTTATAAGATGTTCGTCTCTTAAACTACCTTGTTTCTTAGCTCGTGCAACAGCTCCCGGTAGGAATGTAGGATAGCCGGATAGGGGATCAACCCAAGCAAATCAAAACTTCGGAAGTTCAATCATGAAGATGAAGAACAAGTTTTTTTGGCAGCAGAAGATGAAGAATAAGTGAATACCAAAAAAACACTGGGATTACTTACAAGATTGTAGTCATAGCGTATATTTATACACACCCAGATTTCTTCGCTTATGAACAAACTCTTGATATACCTATGGTTGGAGCATTAGAGCTTCGAGAGAAGCTTGGAGACGTATTATACACCAAGTTAACACGTTTCATTTATCAAAGCTCTAAATATCATCTGGAAACTCTAATTCCAAGTTTTCGTTGTCTCGATAAACCTGAATGAGAGCAGCAGCTTTATACGCAAACAGTCCGAACATCGCTGGCACGATCTGATAAACGAACAGGCCAACACTGTTTAGAATTCTGAAATGTATTAATAATAAACCTACAATATTCCATGTAAAAGTTCTCCAAACCATGTTGATATACCTGAAAATCGAAGAGATCGGCAGTAGCCAAGTTTCGGTGGAGAAGGATCCACAGTCCATATATAGCTGCAGGGATAACAAGTCTTGGAGAAGAAAGGGCAATTCCGCAACCCTTCACTGTTTTTTCTATCGAATACTCCAAGTCCTCACTTCGGATTCCAATTCTATGTGGGAAGGGAGGTAGAGAATATACATTAGCATGCTCTTTTGCATTTGTATGCCTTGTAATTGAGATGGCCAGATGGGTAGTTACGTAAGCACGTTAAATGTACGAGTAGCAAAATAGACGTACTTTTTTGGCTTTCTTTGCCGGAATATCAGTGGAATAGAATCCCTGGGAAGTTTGTCAACATGCTGGCACAACAGCTTCATATACAAGAAGCTGCAACAATGGAAAGTCACTCTCGGGTTAGGTTGATTCAGGTTTGGGTCTACCTCTACGTCTCTTTTTTGGGCGTGGGTCGTCAATTGAAGTTTGGTCAGTTGTGCCAGGCAAGCCCTCAAGGGAGCAGATATAAGAAAAGACTATGAAAACGCAGAATAAATGTGGGAGGATAGATATTTCACCTGAATCCAACTCCCGAAGCATAACTAACTGCTGCCTAGCAATACACACAGGAAATTAATGAGCTCGTCATCATAAACAAAGTCGAGGTTCCAGGAGCTTATTGCTGATACAATTAAGGAAAAACAACTTCACAAATCCAGTCAGCAGAGTTAACATGAGATAATAATTTAAAGGGCTTAATGGTTTTCTCTTTTCTCATTTTTTTTCGAATCCTGAAAGAGAAAGATAAGACAAACTGAACATGCCATTGCTTTTCCTGTCCTTCGAATTCAATGTATTTGTTCAGTGACATTGAGAAAACTAGGTCAATCATTTGCCTCATTCACTCGCACAGCCAACTATAAACCAGACGGGGGTCTCAAGACCCTGCGGGATTTTTGGATAAATGGTGTTTTTCATTACAAAATGTTGTTTAAAAATTATTGTAGTATAATGAAAGACCTCGTATAAATTAGAGTCAATTACCAACAGCTTAAAAATGACCTTATATTCTTAAATTTCTATTTCTGCCAACTTTCGTCCTCATTCTTATTATACCTGGACTGAGAAGGCTACTAAGCAATACCCAGTACATGCAGCTCCTACTCCCAGTGTCAGAAACAGCAGCTCGCTCTTAAGCTGCAAATGAAATTATAACAAAGTTTGCATCATTTATAGGACTTCAACTAGCATAAAAGTCAATGATTAAACTAATGAGTAGCAATGTAGAAGTTGCGCAAATAAGTACATGCAGCTGCTATCCCGGTTCTAGACGGGTATGATCTGAATGCAGTCGGATAGAAAACATGAGAACCAAAGAACTTACTGCTTCATAACTAAGTAAGCTGAGCTGTCTCCTCTTTTCGCTATCATCCTGGATTTCCTGATATGAGATGTTATGGAATTATTTCAAGCTCGTACAACCAAAAAGATAAAGGAAAGGACGGGGAGATTATGATAGAGTCCGACCTTAATAGTCAGCTTCCTATTTGTTGGTGCAGTAGTTTCACCAAGCAACCATTCTTGAGTTTGCGTTAACTTTAGAAAGCCGCCGTCAGGTTCATCAACCAAAGTCTGTCACATTAAGGAACACTAGAAAGTTCAAACATGCCAGAAATGGCTGTAATTTTGTAATGGTAGCCTCAAATGTTGCAGATAAGTAATGCGCAAAAGTCGAGGGAACACTAATGCCACCCCAACGCAGCAATTGACTCCCTTGGCCAGTAGAAGCAAGCGAGACACACTAATGAGTCCTCTGGGCAGTAACTCATAATTCCGCTCCCTATCCTCTACAAATGTAGGACAATGCTCTACGCACACTTGAGAAAATTTCAACAGCGACAATACTAATACTTCTGGCTACTGAATTCCCATTCTATGTACCATAATTGACCTTTAAAATCACAATGTCTAGAAGCAAGAATGAACAAGAGTAAGTGGAGTACCTCTTCCTCCATTGCTTGAGAACTATCAGCTAACTTATCGCCTTCTACATCGCTAAAGCTCATCACCCTCCTTTGAAAAAAGATATCAGAAAACTTTGCGACAAGATCTCCATTTAACTGTCTATCCCGAATAAATTCTTCTAAAACCTCATCCTCCACTTGCTCACTAACTAGAAAGCAAAGGTAAACAAACATTAAGAAAATAACTATGAATTACGGAGTATAAACTCGGCCAAGGCAGGCTTAGGCAGCCACCTCCTATCAATGGAAAATTTGAAACTATTGTTAAAAATTTCTGATTTTTCTTCTCTAGTTTACCTTATTACTAGTTCACCCCCTAAAATGTTTCGTCCCCTAACTTCAAATCCTTGTTCCGACACTATATAATCATTTTTTGTGCACTCTAGTCAATGTCACCTTACTTAATTACTGACAAAAGTAATTGATTTCAACAATCACTCAATGTAATTTCCATCATAACATAAAAGTACTCTCTTGTCGCAGTCATTTGTTTAACTTTTTTATTATTCGTGAAATGTATTTTAATCAAAGGTAACTACAACAAATGTAACCCATTACAAAAAAAACAAAAAAAAACAAAACTACCCATTATAGGAGATGTATCACATTAACTTATTGCGAAACCGTCTCTCATAACAATTAGTGAGTTTACACTACAATTGCAAAAAGGTTGCAAATTTACAAACCCATAATTATAATTACCAAAAAGGAACAAATAAAAAGGGAGAAAATGTGAAAATGAATGAGAAAAGGAAGAGTAAAAGTACCAGAAGAAGGGGTTTTGAGAACAGAAACAATGGTGGAAGTTGATTTAGGAGAGAATGAAGTGAAAGTAGTAGTAGTAGTAGTAGAAGTACAATGTTTTGTTCTGTAAAATGAAGGGTAGTTTGTGAATTGTAGAAGACACCTTACTCTAGATAATGTCTCCATTTTGTTCTTCCTCTTCAACCTTTCTTTGCCTTTTGCTCTATCTTCTTAATTTCACTTGTGCGACTTGCTAGTGTTTGCCTCTTTGGAGTTGGATAGATAACTTTTAGCTTTTTTTTAAAATGAATTTTTTTAAAAAAAAAAATTGTGTGTAATATTTTTTTAATATTAATAAATTAACTAGATCTCCTGAAATACGGTATTACAATAAATTTATGGATTATTTCATAGGAATAATCCATCTTATTGGTGTTCCACTTATATTAATCCAACCTTCATATTAACTCATACTAATACAAACTATTACACATTTTTCTCATAATAGACTCAGGTGACCGGCTACCTTCTTCTGGTTGATAAGTATGATGACTCCCCTTTTATCCATAACAACCTAAGCTGCACCCCTCCCCCTTACATATCCCTCCATTAAACATTTCTCCTTCACTAACCCCTAAGTCACAGACCACCTACAAACCACCACCACCTAAACCCTCTACCCACTAAAATATGCCGCACACCATCGTCAGCACATACCACGACACATCTATCTGAAATCGCCATTCTTACCCACCACTCACAACCACAAACCCTCTTGATGGTAGTAAAATTGATTTGGGGATTTTCGTGGTGGTCACCGTAGCAGGGGCGATGGACCACTGTGTCGTGGTCGAGGCCATAGAGGAGTGCGAGGACTTGGTGACGGGAGTTGATCCACGGAGGCTGACGACGGTGGAAAGAAGCAGCAGATTAGAGGTTGAAGGTGGCTTGAGATGAGTTTAGCTATATAGTAAACTCCATATTATTGAAGACCTTAATGATTTATTGATTATCCATTTGGGGTATTAGTTCATGGATTTCCATTTCATCTTCAATATTGTAAAGCTTTGAGCTTCTTTTGATTAGTGTTCATCTTTACATCTTCATTACTGACTAGTGTTGTAAGTCCTGCAACTACTACCTTGTTTTATAATTATTATAATAAAAATGTTGTTCTTCTTGCACTTGTACATGCCTTCCCCTCCATAGGCTCCATTGTTTACTCCTTTCATGTTATGCGTGCAGTTGGGTGGCATAATTGTCAACCTTGGAACCTAACTACTGAAATATAAGAAAATAATTGTGGAGAAGTAGTGAGTTTTGAGGGAGAGGGATGTCAGGATTTGTGAGGGGAGTTGTATTTTTGGGTGGAATAATGAATTTAAAGGAAGAAGAAGCTTGTTTGAAAAAAAAAACTCAGAAACAAAAGTGGGCACTAATGGAGAAAGAGCAGAGAGAATGATATGAGAAGAAGACAATGAATAAGAGGACCGGAAATAGCAGGTCACATTATTGGGTAAGTGCAAGTTAGGAAGGTGGTGGGATACTTTGTAATAGTGTGAGTTAATATGAAGGTTGGATTAATATAAGTGGACCACCAATAGGATGGATTATTCCTATGAAATAATCCTAAATTTATTTAGAGACAAATTTTAATCTAATGGAAAATTGATACAAAAAGTAATCAAATGGATACGTATACTATAAAATGAAGTTCTAATAAAAATGGGTACAATATATAATCAAATAGGTACAATTGTTATGAAAACATGTAAAAGGCCAACCCTCCAATATATGATCAACTAATAAAATTGTTACAATATATGATCAAATTATATAATTAGGTAGGATAATTTAATCTCTCGATAAGACCATCCCTCCAAAGTTTTTGTGAATAAAATGATAACCTTCATTTGTATGAACATAACTAGTTGAGGTATAACGAGCCAGTTCGAGAGTTTGCGATTGGCTTGGAAAAAAAACTCGAGTCGGGCTTGAGCTCAAATCGAGCTCTATTTATCATTAAGTTATCTCCATTTGTTCACACTTCAATGTCCTTTATAAAACAAATATAATTATACAATACTAAAAATGTAATAAATATAATGTAATTATAATTACTAAAATAATTACGCAGAAATATAAACGAGAACAAATGAACTTTTGATTCGAATCTTACCAAGCTCGATCAAACCAATTTTAAGGGTTTTATGAACGAACTCAAATCATGTATAAACCTAAACAAAAGTCTTACAAACGGCATAATAATCTAACAAAAGCGTACATTCCTTTGTGGTTAAACATAATATTCGATTTCTCTACACCTTTTATCATTTACAGTTGACAACGATTTAATTGTTAAATAAGCAAATCAATGTTATATTAAGTTATACCCCATTCTTTGAAAATGTACACCAAGAATAAAACAAAACTAATCTCACACACACGACTACACGGGTGATGCATGTGTTAACGACAGACATGGATGTATGTTGGAGCATCTTAAATTCCGTTGAAAATGGATCAATTTTAATTCGTAAATAAATTTATTAATTTCACAAAGATGATCAAAATACCACTTGTAAAATTTCAAAGCAGTATTCCCCCACCTGAATTAGGATTATTCGTTCTCTATTTAGGCTCTGTTCTTTTGGACTGAAATCGTCTGAACTGAACTGAACTGAACTTATTGGATCTGAACTGAACTGAACTGAACTTAATGAACCTGAACTGAACTGAACTGAACTGAACTGAACTGAACTGAACTGAACTGAACTGAACTGAACTGAACTGATCTGAACTTAACTTAACTTAACTTAACTTAACTGAACTAATAAAAAGATTATGACAATAATAATACAATAATAAATATTATAATAATATTAATCATTAATAATAATAATATTATACTAATATAATAAAATAATAATATTATAAGATATATAAAAATAAAATAGTAATATAATAATAATATAATAATAATAATAGTAAAATAGTAATATTACTTATCTAATTAATAATAATAATATAATATAGTAATAAATAAATTAAAAATAGTAATTAAAATAAATATGATAAGTATAATTTAATAATATAATATTATAAATAATAATAATAATATATTAAACATTAGTATAATACTATATTTATATAATATGATAATAATATTATAAAATATTAATATAAATGATAACATTATTAGTAATAATATAAATATGTAATAAATATATTAACAAAAGTATCTGAAGAATTAATAAGATCAAGTATAATATAATAATATAAATGATATAAATACTATTAATAGTAAATAATAATAATAATAATAATAATAATAATAATAATAATAATATTGTGAATATATTAATAAAAATTAAAAATAATATAACAAAATAATAATAATAATAATAATAATAATAATAAATGTTAGTAATACTAATATTTCCATTAATTAATCGTAATAATATAATAATAAATAAATTAATTAATATAATAATAACAATGATAATAGTAATAATAATAATAGTGTTGAAATAAAGTAAGTTGAGCTGAACTGAACTGAACTGAACTGAACTGAACTGAACTGAACTGAACTTAATAGAGCTGAACTGAACTGAACTGAACTTATTGGAGCTGAACTGAACTGAACTGAACTTATAAGAGCTGAATTTAAGTCCAAAAGAACAGGGCCTTATATACCTAAAAAGGCAAACATTTATAAGCCAAATACGAAATAATTTTTAGAACAACATCACACTTACCAACAAATAGATAACACAAAAATCATCATATCACACATTCACACCCTGCAGATTGCATTTGTATAAACAAACTCGATTACCAAAACCAAACCTACTTCATTGATGACTCTATTTAAATAACTCGTACCCAAAATGACCTATAACAAAGTCAGCCTAAATCCAAAACCCGATAAAATACACTCAAAATAATTTCAAAATGACCCAACTTAAAATAACACATCTAAATAAGTTTAATTAAAACATACATAACCAACTCAAATAAACAGTTTAATACTTATATAAGGCGACCAATTGTTTTATATTTTAAACTAATTTTGCTTTAGTTATTGATCATGGTTTTATTGTTTTTATTTATTCACAAAAATCCGTCTTTATGGTATAAGACGGTTTTACATAAGACCCATTCAAATTCTATTTAATTATCACACGACACCATACTAAACTAGCAGTAGGTCTTGTTTGCGACGGATCAGATCTTGCGACGGGTATTTTGTGAGAGGAAATGGGTAGAGGGGACAAGGTGGGCACCCCCATGTGCTTCTCCACTCACCCTTAATGGGTATTTTGTGAGAGAATATGGTATCCGTCTTAAACTTGCGACGGATAGTGTCCGTCGCAAATGAGAATTTGTGCTAAACTAGAGTGCCGCTGAAGACCTGGAAGCGAAGCCGCAAATCCGCAATAACAGGTTCTTCTAAATTCACTCCCGCCTACTTCCTCAACCCTTCAATCCCGCCAAAACCCTAATTATTTCCCCAAATTTTCTCCCCCAAAAAAAAACACCATTAACAACAAAATCAAGGTAACATGAGGATCGAAGAAGTACAATCAACTACCAAGAAACAGCGTATCGCTACCCATACTCACATCAAAGGCCTTGGCCTCGATGTATGTTCCTCTTCTCTTTTACTATATTTGTTTCAGGTTTCGGGGTTTCTGGTTTCGGGTTTAGCGTTTAGGGTTTAGGGTTTATCGTTTCAGTTTATTCCCCTCTGTAATTTTTGATGAAGAAACATTATGGGGTTGAATTATTATATAATTAATTAATTTGATTGAGTTTGCTAGGATTAAAATGGTTTCAAATTTTTTTTTTTCATTGTTATTAATGTGAAGTAATATAGAGTTAACTAGAAAAAAATTGAAAAGTCTTAGCTAAAAAGTTTCAATTTTTTTTCAATGTAATTGATGTAATAGAGTTAACTAGAAAATATTGAAAACTTTTAACTAAAAAAATTCATTTTTTTTTCCATTGTTAATAATGTAATAAAGTTAATTAGAAAAAAATTGAAAACTTTTAACTTAGGTTTCAGTTTTTTTCATTGTTATTAGTGTAGTAATAGAATTAACTAGAAAAAAGTTGAAAACTTTTAGCTAGAAAGTTTTAAGTTGGTTAATTGCTATAAATGTAATATAATTAACTAGGAAAAAAATGGAAACTTTTAGCTAGAAATTTTTAATTTTGTCATTGTTCATAGTGCTACCGCCTCTGCTAGCCCGACTGATTACATGGGTTGCTTTGTACTTGGTTATGTTCATCATTATACCTCGAGTGTGTGTAAATATTTATGCTTTGAACCCGAAAGAACTTTGGCAAGAGATATTTTATTTGGAAAGCGATGACACGTGGTGTTAGGTGAATGTCGATGTGTTGAGTGAAAATGTTATGTCCAAGCGTGTTGTGGGTCACGGAGATATAGAAATATTTTTTTGATGTGAAAGTGGAGTAATGTGGGTGTTATGATTATGGATTTGTAGGCGAATGGGAATGCTGCACCGTTGGCTTCTGGTTTTGTTGGACAAGGGCAGGCTAGAGAAGCGTCTGGGCTAGTAGTTGATATGATACGGCAAAAGAAAATGGCTGGTCGAGCGTTGTTGCTTGCCGGTCCTCCTGGTACTGGAAAGACTGCTTTGGCACTTGGGATAGCCCAGGAGCTCGGAAGCAAGGTAAGTACCGTGACATCTGATTGGAAGTACTCCAGTAGTGATTGTGATAGCTTTGTGTAATGATTTATTAATTAGGGTTTTGGCTTTCGTTTTGGTTTTGTATGTTGATTTATATACACTGAATATAGTATTTGGATTTTGGGGGTTTGGAGGCAATTGATTGCTAAATGTGAGAGTGCCTGGTTTTTAATTCTTGTTGGGACTGTTATTGATTGCAGGTTCCCTTCTGCCCTATGGTCGGTTCAGAAGTTTACTCATCAGAAGTGAAGAAGACTGAGGTTCTTATGGAAAATTTTAGACGTGCCATTGGTTTACGTATTAAGGAAAATAAGGAGGTTTATGAAGGGGAGGTAAGTCCTGGCTCTTTTAAAAAAATCATTATTGCTTGCATTTCTTTCTGATATTCACATTTCCTTTAATAAATGCGCCTGCATAACTTGACCTTAGTGTATTGTGTGATTATGTTTAGGTTACTGAGCTCTCACCAGAAGAAACAGAGAGTGTGACAGGTGGTTATGGTAAGAGCATCAGTCATGTAATCATCGGTTTGAAGACTGTCAAAGGAACCAAGCAATTGAAGTTAGATCCAACTATTTATGACGCTTTGATAAAGGAAAAGGTGAGCCATCTGTGTGTTTTTTTTTCTTCGTAAGCATTCTTCACCGTATTACTTACATGATTGCAAAGTTATGAAATTATTGCTTTGCAATGCATAAGTTGTGTTGCCTGATGTTATCAGTGATCCAAAGATTTATACATTCTCTCAATGCGTGCAGGTGGCTGTTGGAGATGTTATATATATTGAAGCAAATAGCGGGGCAGTTAAGAGGGTGGGGAGAAGCGATGCTTTTGCAACAGAATTCGACCTTGAGGCAGAGGAATATGTCCCACTTCCCAAAGGAGAGGTTCACAAGAAGAAGGAAATAGTGCAGGTTTGTTTCTGTTATCCTCGTGTACTCATGTATCAAACCATTTTGTGGCGTGAAACTACTTATACTTAACATTCTTGTGTCATTTATAGTTATTTACATGACAAATGTACCTGTACACAGCAAAGAGTGTGTTTTCTATAGCTGGGAAATTAGCAACCGTTTTTCAACTCTATAGGACCATCTCCTGTAACTTTAGAGTCTCTAGGCAATCTAAGCCACTTTTTTCTCACCATCTTTGCTGTTCAATTTGTTATGTACCTTCCTCGGCCGATGTTTGTTTTTATGTATAAGTCTCCTTAAGCGAATATATTTCAGGTACTTTCCACTGCAATTATTATGAAATCCTCAAAAAGTGATAATTTTAAGATTAGAGTGCTATTTCAATACAATTCAGACATTTATATCTATATTAGAGAAATACTTTAGCATGTCTGTGTTGGTGATGGTTTGTGCATATACAAATTCTTCATCAGGACGTCACACTGCATGATCTGGATGCCGCAAATGCTAGGCCACAAGGTGGACAGGATATACTTTCTCTGATGGGTCAGATGATGAAGCCTAGAAAAACAGAAATCACAGATAAATTACGGCAAGAAATCAACAAGGTATCTTATATCGGATGTTTTCATAAACTGTATCATATTCATGTTTCATATCTGTTGAGGCGGTTTTTAAATAATATTTGCTGGGTTTAAATCTGCTTCTGATGTATCTATGCTTCGATGTTTCACATTACCGTGACTTAGATAGCACCAAGCTACAACCTAATTGGGACCTTCTCTAACTCTCTAAAAAATGATCCCTATACATTGTAGGAGTGTATACTTTGAAAACTGAATGTTGCCAATGGTAACTACTTGTGCTCCTCCAAGTGCATTTCGCCTGGCCACTAAAATAGACAAAAGACAGTTGATTGGCTTGTACATCGTATGTTTGAGCATCTGTAAAGCTGTACCCCCCTCCCTCCTTTTCCCCCAATTGTTGTTTTATGTGCAAGCACTTAACTTTATTGTCATTTCAGGTAGTTAATCGTTATATAGATGAAGGTGTAGCTGAACTTGTGCCTGGAGTCTTATTTATTGACGAGGTACTACCCCTTGAACTCTTTGTCTAGTTGTCATTGTGGAATACAATTTCATCTTGTATTAAACAACAGACTAACAGAGGCATTACAGGTACACATGCTGGACATTGAGTGCTTTTCATATTTGAATCGGGCGCTCGAGAGCTCTTTGTCCCCAATAGTTATTTTCGCAACAAATAGAGGAATATGCGACGTGAGGTATGGTGCGGAATATATTGTTTTTCAAGTAATAATATAGTAGATGCAGTTTGTTATATGAGCGCATCGTCAATGAGTGTAGATTCTTGCGATTTTGGGGGAACATTTTTTTACCTGTTGAGATAAGATGAAAGTATGAGCTTGAAGGAGTAGTCGTCATGACTTTTATTGAGGACAGAGTATTCAGAAAGGACAGTGAATGATTGTTTGATATTATCACAGCTTATTTCCCAACCATGAAACAAGACAATTTTGACATATAGTCTGCATTGTGAGGGAAAGAAGGTCGGGCCATGGGGGAAGGCGGTCATGTTTACCCACCAACCTATATCCATTTATGATGCGTCTACTGTTAGCTAGATGATGTTATTGTATTTTTTCCTCTAATCTAAAATATATTTGGATGACTTTCTTTACATGTACATTTTTTTTGTTCTTGTATTGTATCATTTTTTTGGTAATTATTTTATTTGTCATTGACTGTTTGTTTAGTTGATGATTTGTGTTAGCTGATCCCAAATTATTTTGGGATTACGACTTCCGTGTTGTTGTAGCATCTTTTAGATGTTTGTCATGCTCCTTTCATTCTATGTGCCTTTCTATGATGCTGGCTTGTCTAATACAGGGGAACTACCATGAAAAGTCCTCACGGGATACCTGTTGATCTGTTGGATCGACTACTGATAATTCGAACTGAGACATATGGCCCTGCCGAGATGATACAGGTTGTTATATAAGTGGCGTTCTTCACTCATTGATATTGTTAAGAGTTGAGAATTACAATCATTTTGTTTAATTTACATTGTCTGTGCTTTAACTGTGTGTACAGATTTTAGCAATACGTGCTCAAGTTGAGGAACTGGTTGTAGATGAAGAAGGCCTTGCTTACTTAGGCGAGATCGGGCAGCAAGCATCTTTGAGGTTTGTCTTGCTTGCTACTCCCTCTATCCATGAATAAACTTGCTGGTTTGTTTACAAAATTGAGAACTTAGTCAGATATGGATGAAAACGCAAGTTGATTAAAGATATGGGATCACAAATCGTAATGCCCTCAAATGACATACTGAATATAGAAGTTTTTGCTTGATTGCTTCTTATTTAGCATGTGGTGATTACGTTTGACTAACATGTATTTTTACCAGACATGCTGTCCAGCTTTTATCACCTGCTAGTGTCATTGCTCAGATGAACGGACGAGACAAGATCGCCAAGGTATAGTTGCTTTGTGATATTACCTGCTTTTCACGTGGTTTTTAACAGTTGACAATAGTCCTCAATATTTCTATTGTTTTTTCACACTTGTAGTTTTGACAAAGAACTGAGTATGATTACAAATTCACAATTATAGTGTGTGTCATACGATAAAGAACCTGGTGGAACTAAGGGAATAGCTTATAATAGCTTATTACTCCCTCTATTTAAGAGAATTAGCCTCATCCCTCACTTCAAAAAAGTCGAATGAAGTTTATTCATTGAATTACTTGGGGAGAAATGATGAGTAAATGGTGGAAACACTAATATTGTTTAATTTGACTAATAGGCTGATATGGAGGAAGCAAATTCCTTGTATTTGGACGCAAAATCTTCGGCTCGGCTTCTGCAGGAGCAACAAGACAGATACATTTCCTGATATATTTACTGTTTTTCTGCGGATTCCCTAGTTAGCTCTTTAGAAGGTGGACGAGGGTTGTTGGAAAGACTCCGGGAATATTTGAAAACCAATTAATCCATTTGTAGTGCTTTAACGATGCATATTGAGCTTGTCACAGTCGAAGTGTGCATCTATTCTGAGCAGCAGGAGTCGGTTTTGTGCAGTTTTGAGCCCGTTAGAACTCTTGTTATTGATGTTGGTATGATCTGGTATTCCGAATTTGTAGTTGATGTGTATGCTGAAAACGAATGTATTGTTCTAGGTGATTGTGAGTTTTGCGAGCATCAACTCAACTTCCTATAATTTTTCAATGAGTTTGCAAAGGTAAAACACTGATCAAGAGCTATATGACCGAGTCTTGGTAGTGTCTCACATTTGTGTTTAATGTAGGGATCATTGGAATGGACCTTACAATAAGCTCGTGAGAACCGTGACTTGGTATCACTACTTTGGGTCGTATCGTTTTCTTAAATGCTCCTAATCAAGGGCATCACAAATTCTCAATTTAATTGTAACTAGCTTTTCACTTAGTTGAATTATATGCTAAAGAGGAAATATATTCTGCCACTTGTTATATTATAGTTGGTGACGAAGACGTGGTTTGAACCCAGATCATGAGTACCGCTATCCTTGACTTCAAATAATAACCAAGCTAGCTGACATGGGTAAAGTATAACTTTAAATATCTTAAAACTTTTTACGATATATTTTTTGAGTGACTGTACATTTCCGAGTGAGAGGGTACATCCTTGAATACACTACTACGAATCTACGATCTACGATCAAACGCGAAATAATGATCTCTACAAAAATCTTGAAATCAAAGGTAACAGGCAGAAACCCGTTGAAGCAAGCATGTGGTGCTTCTGGAGGAAGGTTTACATGGTAATCTACGTACCACATCATTTATAAATCGATGTCAACTAGCTTAACCAGTCGATATTTTTGTATTCTATATCACATCGTTAATATGTTACCTGTATCGTCGTTGCCCTAACACGTGAACTGACAAAAATATGATGTGTATGTAAATAAAATAACAGTAACTTTCAAAGAGATTGATTGAGGAGAGACTTGAATGTGATCGGGTTCAGGTTAATCGGATGGTTACCCCATCAAGCATACCTGCTATTAATGGAAACAGTTTATCAGGACTCTTCTTCTCTAGCATTGTATGAGACGGTCTCACATGTAATGACAATTAATTAACATAATGTGAATGTACTTTATGAATAGGTTGTGGTTGGTGGTGTGGCATTTGGGGCTCTTCTTATGCCTTACATTTGGGCAGATTGGCTTCAAAGGGAGGACTCAAGAGTACTTCTAAGTGTTGTGCATAGTTCTCTATTAATCTTATTTAATTTAATTATCAAATTATGTATTGTACTATTGTGTAAATTCAATAACCCTGTTTAGTAAGATTCTAAAGTCCAAAGGACCAAAACCTTACCACTTTATTATTTCTTTCATTAAAAAAATAAAGTGGATTTTTTTTTCTTTCTTTAAACCGAGGTGTCCACCTTCAATAACAATGTATAATCCTCTCGTCGCAGGTGCTCTTACGAAGAGGTAAATGGTTGGTCAAATAGTTTGTTGCTCCATTCCCATGTGTAGGAATTGAACCCCTGTCCTCATGGTTAAGGGATGAAGGGAGCAACCATCACACCAAACTCATTTGTTAAAAAATAAAGAGGAATTGGTGTGATGGTTGCTCATCTCATCCATTAAGAAATATATAGCATTGTTTTTGTTAAAAAGTAAACTGAGTGAAATTAGTAGATTTCTCCTATATAGTATATTGATGTTTGCATACAACTAATATGACACATACAACCATATCTATAAATATTATAAAAAGACAAACTAACCACACAACATCATGACACGTAGGAATACTCACCTAGCCAAACTAGCCACGTCAGCACCTTTCTATTGTGTTAATTGCTTCTCTTATGCTAATAATGTCTCATTTTCCTTAATTATCACCATTAAGATAACACTAATTAGCACTGCATTGAAATTCTTCATTTGGTTAATATTTACTTTATTTCTACGTTTCATCTCCCCGTCTCTATGCTTTTCATATTCCTACGTTCATTGAACGGGTTTCATTTATTCAACCTTTCATCTTCATCTTAATGAATGTAACATTATATTGTTGATTACATGAAGTATATAATCTCTTTATTTTCTTATTTAATCTTTCTCCCACGAGTCCCATCTCTCTATCTCAATTTTATTTCTACCTTTTATTACATTTTGTAATTTTTGTATTTGAGTTTAGCTATGTTTAAGGAATCAAGGATTGTTCCAATTTTCATTATCCTCTGAATCCTCTGAATCTACGAAATAGTTTTTCTATTTTGTATGTTGCTGAGCACGGAGTACATATATGAAGAAATGTGTTATGCGTAGTGTAGATATGTCATATGGGTGAATATAGGAAGATACATATATTTGTTGGGTTACATATTTCTTTGGTACTAAATTAAATTTCATTTCATTTATAGGATTATGATTTATATATCATGTTTGAAATATTTGTTGTTGTATTGTACTCCACTGCTCTGTAAGTCATTCCTTCAATCCTTTTTCTTATCAATCACTTTATAAATTATAATAAATTCATTTTTGACATCATTATTAAATTTCAATAAAACTTGTGAGTTCCCATATCCCCCGTTATACATTTGAAATTTTGAATAGATAGAAAGGAGAGTTTTTGTGTGGTTAAAATAGATAGAAATGGGATGAGGCAGGCGATGGATGAGGTCGACAACAGTTTAGGAAGTAGAATTTATACAAAACCGAAAAATGTGAAGAATCATTCTGAAGTATAGAAATAAGTGTCAACTTGCCGAGGGTCTGAAGCGCAGTTAACACGAAATGCATTTCCGAGATGCGGTAGGGTTCCTCGCCTTGGTTTGAAACACTATCATGCCCGTCCCACAAAACTACCGTCAAGGTCTTTTTTTCAATTGTTTTTAAGTTGGTTTGGTGTTGGTACTCTATACCTTGATACTTGACGTTTACTTTAGTGTATTTTGGGCAAAGAAAATCATAATTTTCATGATTGACTTGAATTAAGATTGACTACAATTTTACATTGCTAAAAAGAAACTTATCATCCTAATTTTAACTTAATTGCACATTTTTAATGCTGGGTCAATTGATTTGTTATGAAAAAACTTATCATGAATTTTTTTGGACGAAGAAGATCGAAGACCACCCAAAAGGCAATGTTACCTTTGGTCTGGATGAGACGGAGTAAGAATATGAAGCTGGTGGAATGTAGACAATTTGTAAGTCATTTAACAAAAAGTATAATTCAATAAGAAAACTCAACATATTTTTCACATATCTCGAGTTAAAGACAACGCAAAATTTGCACACAATAAGTTTAACACTAAGCTTCATAAGTTAATTTATACACGGTTTAACAAGTTTAACAAGAAACTCAATAAAAATATTAGTCGTTGTACATGTCACAACTCACAAGTACTTTAACTTTTCTAGAGGGCATATCAGTTGAAGAAAACAAAAATATATATATATGTGTGTATTCACCCTAATTATAACTTGCTTATTTTACATGATACTACAAATATAATAATTTCCAACACCATAACTTAATATAGCATTACAAAAAAAGAAACTTCAATTCAAAGTAAATAAATTAAGAGGCGCGTGACCATCCCGTGCATTGCACGGGGTTTAAAACTAGTTATTTATTAGTATATAACAAAACAAGATACTAATAAAACATAGACTATATAAGATGTGATAACGGTGTTCCGGTCTTGAAATGCGTTGGTGGGGTACGGTAGAACGAATGGCCACGAGCTTTATCTTTCTCTTCATCATAAAGGATAACTCCGGAAAAAAAATTAGACAACTGAGCTGACGAGTGACAAGAACAAGATTCACTTACGCCACGAAAACGTAGAAAGAAATGATGGGAAGGAAATTCAAAAGACCTGCCTTCAAGGAAGAGAAGTCTCCTACATTCTGGTGATCGAACCCGCTACACTGTGGACCAACTAGTCAAAGGAGTGCAGAGAGAAATGATGGGAAGGAAATTTAAAAGACCTGCCTTAAAGGAAGAAAAGTCTCTTCCATTCTGATGATCGAACACGCCACACTATGGACCAACTATTCAAAGGAGTGCAACCCGAAACGAACAACATATTCGATCTCATAGCATATTGATCGAAATCTGCTCATTTTGAATTTGTTGCTATTTGTTAAATTTCATAATCGGACCTGAGTCCTACCCGAACTGAGGAGAGAGAGTCCACTTCATAAGGTTAAGGAGGTTTCAATCTAAAACCAATTGACAATAGAAGGAATAATCCATTGCCTTATAAGGTGGTAAACTGTTTCCTCTTTTATCAATGTGCGATTATACTCACATGTGGGAAATCGGGTTTCTTCACACTACTAACAACATATTATAACATGATGTTCAATTTATACATTAAAATAATCTAATTGTCCTACAATTTGTTAATTATAAAACTTTTTCGTAGTTAGTCAAACCTGCTACTAAAATCTGCTAATTGTATTCCGGTAGCTGCTTCTTACTTTTCCCAAACAAGGCAATACTTCCTAATATTTTTTCGAACAACCGTTGCATAAGAGACTTTATACCTTGTACTAAAAAAGGAAATATAATAATCAGTCTCATTGAAGACGGGTCGGGTTGCCTCACACAAAGAGGCAAGTGCCAAGTGGGAACCCAACCCGTTTGCCTTTTTGCGAAAGACAATTCGACCCGTTTTCATCGAAGACGGGCATAGGCGGATAAGCCCCTCTATGAGAATTTGTGAAATAAAATAAAGGAAAAAAAGTACAATCCTTTATTCTTTTGATGAAGAAAAAGGAGGAAGCATGGAGAAATCAATAGAGTGAAGCAACTACATCATTTTTAATGATTTTAGGGGTGTTTTGGTAGTATTTTCATGTGGGAAGAACTATTCAGGTATAATAATGATTAATGGAATGAAATTTTATTATTAATTTCAACTTCCATTTTAAGCAAAAATAATTATGTTATAATTTGGTAGTTAAGAAACAAAAAGAGTAATTAGCTAAAGTATATATTATTAATACACAAATTCTTGTTTCAGATGTCTTACTGTTTCAGACGGGTGACACTTGCCCCACTTGCTCCTTGGACTTGACCCGTCCGAAATAATAAGACGGATCTTCTTGTCAATTGATATTAGTAATAGTACAATAAAAAGCTTGATGAACCAAACAGGCAAAAACCTTATTATATTGGCATTAGGACCTTTTTGGGCAAAAAAAACTAGCAAGCTAAGAAATGGCTGCCAGAACACAATTTTGTATGGACCAGAAACAAAGCCCAAAATCTACTTCAAAAAGTGATGCATCATGAATATTTATACTTTATTACACAATATATTATAAAACCGTTATATGGTAAAAGACCACTTAAAAAGTAATCATTTTATTATAAGAAAAATGATTACCTTTTATAATTATAAAATATAAAACAATTAGGTTTTGAAAGTGATCTTTTATTAATATAAAGTGATCACTTTTTATCAGTTATGTTATACAACGATCATACACAATAATGATTACTTTTAAAAGGTTATAGTACTCCATAGTTTTTTAGTTCTTTGCTTTCTTAAGCCTTTTAGCATCTACTTTGTCCCCCATTTTTTCACAAAAAAGTTTTTTTGGTAAGAAATGGTTAAGATATGCAAATACTTCGTATGAAGTAATAATACTTCGTAAGAAATGATTATTTTTCTTCTGTATTTGATTAACTTTAATAATTACCTGATGCCAATATTTCAACTATGGAGAATTAATTTATCTAAATATACGCAAAGATACATATATGACTTCTCGGGTTGATAGTACATGAATAAAGTTGCATACTTGCGACTCCCTTTATAGCCTTTCCCAACAATCCGCGATATCAATTGTGAGTTGTGATACTAAATTACTAATAACTGGTGTACTCTCTCCGCTTTAATCATTTGTTTACTTTCAAATTTGTTGGACATACGGTGTCATTTATCAAACAAACTACTTCGTACTTTTGTACTACTGCTTTTCAAAAGTTAGCTCAAAAGCCTAAAACAATTGTATATTACAATAAATTTAACCAAAAATGATAAAAAGTATCAAAAATTCTCATTTAAGACGGAGGTATCCGTCTTAAGCTTAAGACGGATACCATATTCTCTCACAAAATACCCATCAAGGGTGAGTGGAGAAGCACATGGGGGGTGCCCACCTTGTCCCCTCTACCCCTTTCCTCTCACAAAATACCCGTCGCAAGATCCGACCCGTTACAAGCAAGACCTCCTCAAAAAGTATAGATTGATCACAAAAATTAAAAAGTGACGAAGATAGTACTTAGTTCCATGTGCTATGGTGATTAGTTTAATAATTTGAAGTACTTAACAGCAAGAACATTCAACCTCTCATGTGGTTTGCGCCTTTGCGGTTTAAAATTAACCCTAGACGATGGACCGAACTAGCTACGTAGCTCAACATTATAAAGGCCTCTCAAGTCTCAACTACTTTTTTTATTTTTTATATAATACTCCCTCCAATCCAATCCAAACTACCCACCTTCTATTTTTGGACAATCCAATCCAAACTACCCACACCATAAATGACTAAAATTTGGACAACTTTATCCCTATAACATATCTATATTTACAAAAAATGCCACTATTTAAACTTACCTACCCCACATCAACCTACTAATTATGGACTACCTCTTTCATCATCTTCCCAAACTACCCTTACCAAAAGCAAGTTTCTTAAAACTTGTGCAAAATGGTATGGGTAGTTTGGATTGGATTGGAGGGAGTAAAAGAGAAGCATGTTTGCGGCTACCAAATATAGGATACAAAATGCTTGACACATGCATGGCCAAAAATGCACACATCTTAAGTAATAGTGCCTTTTCATGAACGAGCAGATGTCAAGTAACATATTTGGTAAAGTCGTGAAAGGTGATGAAATGTGATATTTATGACTTGAAGTTTAAATATCGTTGAAATATCTATATATTTATTTCCCTTTACAGCAAAGGGTACATGAATAGGCTGACGGAATATAAATATAATAGTTGGGCCTCAACTATTGTCACAAGTTCAAACTTTTTCAACATTCAATATCTCACAAACTCACAAAGCGGAAACTCAGCACATAGTTTGGGGTGTTAGATTCGCATACGGGCCTAGGCCGCGCCCATCGAGGAGGAGAGAGTGTCCACTTTACAAATCAATGAGGTTTCATCCCAAAACCAATTGGCAATGGGAGGATTAGCCCATTGATTTATAAAGTAGATTACACTTCTCTATTTCTCCAATGTGGGATAACCTTACATGTGATTCTGCACATGGGGAGCGTGTATACTAATCGATCTTGAAGCGCAATGGGTATTCGAGTGAGGGGGCGTAACAGAATATAAATATAATAGTAACGTATGTACCTAAGTATGAGAACATAGTTCAATGGGGCTCGTTTTTGATGGGTTTAGAGTATCCACATTGAATAGGATTGACCATCCTCTTAGATAAGAGAGAGTGGTAATAAGATGTCCTCTTCAATGTGTCAACATCATCTTTACATACTTTTTAAAGAGGAAGATGAAGACTTCCTCTATTTTTGGAGGATGTTCTTACCTTGACCTATAGTTATTATAATTAGGGGAATGATATTGACAGTTTGACACTACCATTATTTATACAACGTCACTCAATTTGTGAGAAGACGAATAATGAGTCATCCATAAAATATGCTTGTCTTTCAGTGACATAACTAAGAACAAAGTGACGTTATCATTGCCCTATAATCTGAGTACAATGAGATGTCGACTTTGAAAAATAAGGGATGGTGCGATGGTACACAAATTCTCATTTGTGACGGACACTATCCGTCGCAAGCTTAAGACGGATACCATATTCTCTCACAAAATACCCATCAAGGGTGAGTGGAGAAGCACATGGGGGGTGCCCACCTTATCCCCTATACCCATTTCCTCTCACAAAATACCCGTCGCAAGATCCGATCCGTCGCAAGTAAGACGTCCTGGCGATGGTATGCAATGCCCAATTGCCTATTGCCCCATATTCATAGGGGGTACAAACTACAAACCGTGGGGTCAGGATTTTTAACACTAGCATATTGGCAATGGGTAATTTGGGATGGTCTCCCTAGCTTCACCCTAGTACGGTCACGTGAATATCATACGGAGTACGAGTATTATTTTGAAATCTAAATTCTTGGTACCACACTACTTAGTACTTAGTACGAAGTACTTACCAACACGGGCACAAATACGGGCACCTTAAATATACAGAATTATACACACGGTAAACAAAAGTTAATATAAATTATCGGAAAAGAAATTGGATTCTCTATATCTAACATGAAGTATAAAACTTGTCCTTATAAAACCTCAAATTTGTAAAATTACAAAACAAACATCGAAGACTCAAATTCAAATATCGAGTCTTACAAACTTTTAAATTTACGATTTATTGTAATAAGAATTTGTGTTAGGTAGAATCAATTATATATTTAATAACTACGGACTATCGAAGTATTGTTAAAACTTTGGTACTTGGTAGTTTTCTCCAAAAATGAACAAAATCACTCAGTAATAATAAAAAAAGTTCCATACAAAAATTATTTGGGGGTGTTCATTCATAGTTATATTAGTAGAAAATATACAGAAGCGGAGCAAATCAAGTTCACAACTTGTTTTGATGAGAATTAATTTATTTTATTTTTATATTTTGTATCCGGTCAAATTTGAAATAATCTATAGAAGTTCTATATGACTTTTCATGAATGAAATCAATCAACTCGCTTAAAAAAATTCTTCAATTTTACCCTTTTCCAAGAGCACAAACATTGTTCATCTCCCTATTCTTTTCACGGAAATACACGTGAAAAATACTCAGAGAACTCCTATATACGGAATAAACACACCTTTTATATTCTCTAATTATGATGATAATTTAAGAAGCACGTTAAATAACACTTAAAACGCTCTTATTCTTATTATATATACACTCGCTCTAACGGTCTAACATAATCCATCCGATATACCGAAAAAGCTCCCTCCATAAGTCCTAATCCCCCGTATCTTATAAAGTTAATACTTCTCTCACTTCTCTCACTTCCCTTTGCTCTTTCTCCATATCTCTCTTTTCTTCAATTTTCCCTCTCAAGCCATCCAAAAATAATTGAACTCGTACATTTTAATCAATCCCACATTTTAATCTAAGTTTGATTTAACATAATCAAACTTTGTCATTAACACTAATTACACAAACAATTTAGTACTCCATATATAAAGAAAAAGGGATATGATCATAGTAATAGTGAGCAACATTAAAATAGATTTAATAAGGGTGGAAATTAAAAATGCCAAGGCATAATAAAACACACCAAAATAATCAAGAAAAAATAACAAAAAGTGTGCATTGCAAAATAAGGAAAAGGGTTTCATCATCTTCATCAACAACTTCAACTGTGGTAAAAAATCACAGTTCTAAAAGGGTAATTTCAGTAGATAAAAGGGTAAATTACAGTGACAGTATTACACCAGATTTACCTGTTTGGAAGGTAATTATGGCAGGTTCAAAATCTCCTATGCAAAAGTTACAAAATTTTGAGAATGGAGTTAATTATAATGATTATTATGGTAATAAAAGGAAGGAAAATGTATCAGCAAGGCAATTAGCAGCTAATTTATGGGAAATTAATGGAATGCATTCACCTAAAGAAGTTAAAGATGATATTTTTGAAGGTAAAAGAGGGAGGAAAAGTTCTGAATCATCTGATAAATATGTTGGTAAATTATTTGATGGGCAACAGTATCTGTTTTTGGAGCAATTTCCTCATCATAGCCCTGTTTGTGAGGTCAGTTTTTACAGTTTTCTGTTTTAAATTAGTCGGGTTCATGTTAGTCGACTCCAAATCATTGTCCGACAAAAAAAAAAGAACTTATAGTCTTTTGTAAGTCGATTTTACACTAGTATTGGTTTAAAAGAAAAACAAACTCTTAAAAAGCGGTTACAAAAAAACCGTTAAGGCATTTATGCAAACATTTAGTTATTTCTGATGTCTTGGATTTTTGTTTATATTTTTGTTGGAAATTTTGTGTTGATTAGAAGAAGATTGATGGATCAAAAGTGAACAGTCACAGGAGAAGATCTTCATCAACTTCACAAAAACTTCAGATCACTGAGTATATGTCAGGTGGATTAGAGGCTGTTGGCAAAGCTAGCTCCATAGAGGTACTAGAGTCCACAGTTCACACTAACAAACATTCCGTCTTTCTCAATCATTTGTTTAGCTTTTGATTAACATACCCGTCAGATAGAGTAAAAAAGTAAGCAGATGAATGAGACGGAGGGAGTATTTAATTCAGCTTATTAGATACTATGAATCTATTAATGTTTTTTATAGTTTGACAATGAAATGTTTGTGTTCACATTGATGTTTCTCTTTAAATAGTAAATGATTGTGATTTGGCCTGAAAATTTAGAGTAATAAGGTGACAAAAGTAACCTTATATGGAAATGGATAAACTCATTACTGTCAACAATGTTGAATTATGACTCCAATTTGGTGGTTTTGGGACCATATATCAATTAATGATAGTTAGCTCACTTTTGTTGACAATGAGTGATTGAGGGAAGATACATTTTGTGTGTGTGTTTGAAAGGAATCTTAAAATTAGTTTCGATGCTAAGTGTGTCGAACTCAGGTTATGACTCGTGAGCTTACCGGCTAATCTAGATGACATGATATCAACAGGGTTATTTGGTTGAATGTACGCTAATCTAAGTTTACTTGTATAGGTGTCAAATCTCACCTTTGGAGAGAACAATCATAACGTCAAGAGACGATTGAAGGATGTTAATAACAGCCTAATTGCTTCAAAAGAGCTACTCAAGGTATTGTTTCGGATCATGTCTCAAGAAGAGCAGCAATCGTCAAAGCTAACCCTAGTCTCGGCTTTAAGAGTTGAGATGGATCGAGCCAGGCTCCAAGTAGATCAATTGGTTCAAGAGCAACGATATAATTCAGAGCAATTTGATGCTCTTTTCAAGCAGTTTTCCGAGGAAAAGGCAGCTTGGAAGAGTAAAGAAAAACAAAAGATCAAAGAGGCAATATCATCTCTAACAAACGAGGTTGAAAGTGAAAGGAAGCAACGGAGACAAGTCGAGAGACTTAACAAAAAGCTAGGCTTGGAATTGGCTAATACAAGGACTCATTTCGAGAGGGCAATGAAGGAGCTAGATGGAGAAACGAGGGCTAGGGAGATATTGGAGCAAACGTGTGACGAGTTAGCAAGAGGGATTGGAGAAGAGAGGGTTGAGGTTGAGGAATTGAAGAAAGAGTCAGAAAAGGCAAGAGAAGAAGTTCAGAAAGAACGCGAAATGCTTCAGTTGGCAGATGTGCTACGCGAGGAAAGAGTTCAAATGAAGCTTTCGGAAGCTAGGTACGAGTATGAGGAAAAAAATGAAGCTTTGGAAAGGCTTAGAAATGAACTTGAAAATTACTTAAAACCCAGAGATGGTCAAGAAGACGGAGAGACGTGTCCGTCTTCTTATTTTGATGGGATAGATGACTTTAATGACTTTCTCAAGACGATGCAACAAAGGTCTTTTCAAGATCGAGGAATGGAACAACCCGAAGAAAGCGATGGAGGAGATGACTCGGGTGAGAGTGAGCTTCACTCAATTGAACTAAGCACGGATAACAAGAATAAGTGGAGATTTGGGTGCGAAGGAATAAATCAAGGGGATTCTAGACGGCCTTCAGTCGAGGAAGTTTTCAAGGGAAGGAGGTCACTTTCGGAGAAAATCCAGTGGGAAAATATTTGCTTGCAGAAAAACACTTCAACCGCGTCAGAATGGGACTCTAATGGTGTAAACAAGCATGGAAATGTTATCGAAAAGTCATCACAATTATGTGGAAATGGCGAAAGAAATGAACGAGTCGAAGAGTTTAAGAGGCTGGCATCCTTTCATGGCTCTGATAGTCCTGCAATGTCTACTGGTAAATCGTCTCGTTTGAGGGAGGCGTGTAGCGAGATTTTAAAGGATTTAGCAGCAAAAAGGGAGCAATGTGTGGGGAGCAAGAGGTGAATATTATAGAAACCTAAAGGTTTTAAGTACAAGAGTTTTGTAAGAGATAAGATATGATTGATATAAACATTGTTATGTTCTTCTCTGTTTCTGTTTCTTGATTTTCAGTAAAATGCTGCTTGCAATTTCATTTTAGCAGTCTAATTCTTTTTACTTTTCAGGTAACTTCTCTTAGTAAAATCTTAAAGGGTTGAATATATTTTTTCATTAATATCCCGCATTCCCGCGTACAAATTTATATTTTTTTTTCCGGTTTGTACCAAAATTACCGATATAAACAGTTGGGGCATCCTCGTTCTAGTAATAAAGTTCCTACAAAATTTTGTAATATGACAATACGCGTATAGCTCGTGTGCAATTTGAAGAAAGTAGTACTCTTATGTGCACAGAGTTAGCGAATAGACGCATATGTGGTCCTTGATAAGCAGTGGCGAAGCTAGACTCGATATTCAGTGATGTCGAAATCACGAAAACGAGGGCAAAAAAATGCAATTTGAAAGGAGTTACACAAAAATGTGTTGGATTATGCACTGCATTTTGATTTGGATAAAAGATTATGCAAGACTAATTGTCAATTTGGAGTAGATTATTATATTATACTACTAAAAAAGTTCAAAGATCCTGTTTATCCTCAATGGATGAGCATCAGCCACCTATGTGTTCTTAGTTTAAAAACTTAGCAATTTATTTGTCAATATCTATTTGTCAAGTTTCACCAAGTCAAACATTCCATTTCCCCCCATTCTTTTTAGGGTATACTATTCAGTTTAGCAAGAATTCGAGCTCGGTAAGACTTTTAGGGCGGTAAAGCTCTTTCTCGTGAGTTTCAACATTGTTGTAAGCCCACGGCCTGAACCCAAGACATCTTCTAAAGTTATAGCAAGAATTCGAGCTTAGTGAGACTTTTAAGACGGTAAAACTCTTCCTCGTGAGTTTCAACACTGTTGTATTCCCGCGACTTGAACCCAAGACATCTGCTTAAGTTAGAACAGCCCCTTACTTTTTGATCCAAATGCTCATGGGTTTCGGTTTCACTTGATGTTACATCGGTTCAGTGAGCCTTATATGAGACGGACTATGTACAACTAATCCAAATTCTTGATTTTTCATATTGATATGCTCCAAGTTGTAAACACAATACAACTTGTGGCCTTGTGGAGTTGTGGGTATATGATCATCACAGATTAGTTGTTTGCATGTGTCGGCAAAAAATAATAATGTGCAATAATTTGCCAATAATTAGAGGCTAATGATGATTATCATACAAATTTTGATTAGAGTAGTATGATTACTTATGCATGTGCTCTTATTACCTGGAAAACTTGATACTTCATTAGAAGAGTAATAGATCTACACAAAAAAACAAGAGGGAGAATCATATTAGCATAATGTTGCAGGTTAACCTACTCATGGACAAAGAGAATTAATCCACCTTGCTTGGTTTTTCCTTCATTTCTTCAATTCCTTGTACAATTTTATCTAACAACATTATCACAGTGTCTCAAAAGCGTATGCAACTCGCGGAATTAAATAGAGTCAAATGTAAACTGCCTTACCTTTACATTAGTAACACATAAATGTTGTTTCAGAATAGTCCAAGATGAAATGACTGCTAATTCACAATAGAAATAAAGCGAAAGAATACATTCTATTGAGTCATTTTACTTTATTTTATCATCATAGTGCAAACCAATAAGTAAAAATGTTGTCTTTGTACATTTTCGTTATCATTTACCGTATTATTTAAATATTCGCGTAGAAAGATGATCACTTTCTTGCTCTATGATGAAAAGGTATATGTATTTCGTTTAGTGTATACATTTCTCGTATTGTAAAGTAACTTCACAATCCAATTTTCATACAACCTCCGATTCCTTAGAATTGCCCACTTTTTAAAATTTGTGTCGAGTATTTTATTCAAATGGAACATTTCTCAAGAATCGGAGGAAGTAATAAGTTATACACCAGACCCTCTAATTATTAACAACTTGTTTCACTGAAGACGGGCAGTCGGGCATTATTCGTCACAAGCTGAAGACATATAGTGCCCCTCACAATACGCAAGTAGGAGAGCATGTGGGGGATCCATTTGCACTCCGCACTTGCATATTTTGAGAGGGGCACTATCCGTCTTCAACTTGTGACAGATAGTGCCCGTCTTCAACCAGACGCATAAAGAAAGGAGCTTTTAATCTAGTTTGTAAGGACTAAGGAGGTTGGGATGTAGTATAGCAATAAGTAGGAAGGGCATGTGCTTTTGTTAGAGTCAGATACGTTGAATGTTATTATGAGACAACAAACCTTACACAAGTCCTTGTTTAGATAGATATTAATGCAAATACTAAAAATTAAGATACAATAATGGATTTGTCTTTGTGTAGGTAAGACACTTTGTTTGGTATTAGCCATAATAATTACAATAATGTAGCAAAACTAGACCAAGAAGATCATACAGTTCAAACAAACCCGACTCATAAACTAAAACTAACACGCAACGAGAATATGAGATTGTGTTTATCAACGAGTATCCAGGCTCTTGTGTGAGACTGTTTTATATGAGAGAATGATCAATTAAAATAATTTTGTAGTCCTTGTTCTATTATAAAGTAAAATGGACAAGTTTCACAAATAAAACCGTCTCAAAATCACGCAGTTGTCTCAAAAACCAAAACTAACATGTAATATGAGATTGTGCTTATCAACGAGTATATATGCCTCTATAGTCTTGTATGAGACTGTCGTATATGAGAGAAATCAACTCAAGTCATTTTGTGACCTTCATTCGATTATAAAGTAAAATAGACAGGTCTCGCAAATGAAACCGTCTCACATAAGTTTTTGTTCAACTCTTTCATGATTTACCTGACTAATAAGGAATACTATGTTATAGCCAAGAGAAGACAAGAAAGTCCCATAAATAAGGGGTGTGGAAGTCATTTTCATCAGCATTTCATGTCTCTAGATTGGAGGTTCCATTTAACATTCAGTTGTCTTATGTTTGTTTATGTCCTGCAGAATGATAAGGTATCCCTGTATCAACAGCATCCACAAACTATGTTCCTTAGTAAGACGGCGAGTCCAAGATTTATAATATGGTGTAGCGAAATTATTACTTAAACATCTACGAGTATTAATACATGAAGGGTCAAAGCATAATTAATCGTGTAGCAGAAAAGTCAATTCTCGCATGTTTTTTAAACAATGGTGTAGCAGCTCCTAAACCATATGATAAGGTGGACTCGTCCCTGATTAGTAACTACGGAGTATCAAATTGCTATGAGCTCAAATTATCAAAATAAAAATATCCTAGATGTCGAGCTAACTAACATACATGAAAAAACGAACTAATTCACGGTATAGTTAAGTAACTGGGCTAATCTTTATTCTTAATTTTCTAAGGACGGGTTATATTTAAGGACAAGTCATATGTAAGACAGTTACATATAACCCGGTGAACTTGGATTCAATGACAACTAAATTACCCGAATGTCGAGCACTCGAGCCTTGCTAAAAAAATTGATTTTTTGTGGTTTAGAAATGGAACACATGGCCCTAATAATGTAGATTAAGATTTTCTAATTCAGCATCAAATAAGGAGGACATAATGACATGATATCAGGTCAAAACTTTTGCTGACAAAAAAAAAATATATATCAGAAACATATGGTGTTCTTGATTCCGACAGATTAACAAAGACATAATCCAACACTTTATTAGCATTTCAACTGCTCAACTGATAAATTATTAACTTTAATTAAACAATATTAAGTAGTTAAGCACAAATGATAACTAAGATAATGAGTAGATTGTTAACTAATCCCTGCTAATCATGCCCTATGGAGATGATTATGATGAGCAAAGACGTGAATAGTTACAACTGATACACCTTAGATATCATCAAGAGCAAGCACATGGAACCGTATCATTGGCGCGCGAGGCTGTCGTTCAAAGCAGGATTACAGAAATGGAGAGATCATGACATCAATGATCAATGAGGATTATGCTGTATTCATGAATTTATGGTCCGAAGAATTAGTAAATGATTGATTAGTATGCCAATAAGATATGTTTAGGTACAAATATTCGAGGTATTGTGGATGTCGTCGATCGTTTGGTATCGGTGTTTAGTATTTCGAAGAAAAGACATAACTCAACGTGCAAGCGTCAATTCATACCACAATTGGAAAAACTGTGTATTGTGGGCTAAGGAATCATTTTGTTTTACGCCATCATATTTCTTAACCAAAACATAACCGACTGTTTAACTCCATTGAAAATGTGTCATGAAAGGTAGTGCTTATAACGTGGGTTCAGACAGCATCAAAATCGCCCTTGTGCCTCCCTTTACACAACAAAAAAAACTCCATTGAAATGTAAAGTTCCTATGACAATCAATTATCAGGATTCGGAATTATTATACTTCGTACCAAAGAAACAATAGTTCCCTTGATTCTGACAGCACAACAATGGTCTCTAATCAACTGCTAAGAGCTAAGGACTAAGAGCTAAATCGACCTACGACGACAGCCATATGACTTCCTAGAGCATAGAAAAAACAAGCAAGTAGGGTTGCTTAACAATATATTAAGGATGATAAAACAACATTATATGTATTAAAGTCAAATATATATGCCAAAAAAAAGAAAAGAAGTGACAGTTACCTTATAAATGGAATCCCAGGTTGTCCTTGAACTCGTCTCTTGGCGTTACTGATATAGGGACCATTTTTGTTGTTGCAAGTCATTCATAATTGCCATCACAAAACCTGTCATGTGCTGAGATTCTAATCAACAGAAATCGACAATGGTTATCGGAAATAATTGCGACATTGGAATAATAAGGGTACAGAATATAGGAAACAATGTAACACAGTCTGAACTAAAAGAAATGACAATGAGCTGCTCAGCTGATGAAAAATCAGAAGTTACTGTAAGACGGATTCTCCGTGTGCTTTAAAAGAACTTCTGAAATGCAACAGTTTCTGCTTGGGTGAGCTCGGATCGGGTTGGGTCAATTCAGGGCGTTAGTTGCCCTCATGGCCCGATCTATGGTTACCGGATTCGCTCAGTACCCTACGAAACCGAATTCTATCATGTTGCTTAATGAAAAAAAAATTAACACACATCCTATAAGAGCGAATCGCGAATCGAGAAGGCCTTATTCATAGCGAATCCTATAACCATGACCTGATCTATCCAGGAAATAACTTCTTCGTACATAAAAACTTATCAAGTTTCTGCATATTCGGAAGCTATGGATTTGCATACTAAAACGTAAATATACAACACCATTTTCTGTAGGGCAAATGACACCCTCAGTAAGGTTTAGAAGAACTTCTGAAATGCAACAGTTCTCTGAAACCGTAAATTTTCCGTTAACCATGACTCCACGCCTGTCATTACGTTTAGTGGCATGTTTCTCCTCTGACACTTTTGCAAATCAATTCAAGTCGATAACTTGGACAAAAAACATGTTTTGGACAATAGTCTGTGCTAACGCTTTGAGACGAATTTTAGCAATACACATAAAGCATAAAACGCCGCGATATGCATCCGCAAATGCCTCATGTCCGTACGAATGTCCCCACTTCACCAACCAGACAGAGACTCAAAAGAAACAAAAGCCAAAGCCAAAGCTGGAAGTCTGAAACGTTTAATCGAAACAGCTCACAAGAAGTGTAGTAGTTTTGCGCACGATTAAATGTATGGTCTTCTTCCCTTTTGTTTTCATTAGAAGTGATTTAACATCACATGAGAATATGAGATTGAAACTGTCAAGAAGCAGGAATGGAAGTCAGACTTTTCCACAGACAAGCTGCGATAGGGCGAAGCATATAAATATTAAATCCGATCCCGATCCCAATACCGTTCCCGAGCTTGGTCATACTGACGGATTGAACCCAACTCTGAAGAATTTCGGATTCAAAAAATTCGGAAAAGATCCCGATTTGTTGGCATTCGAATGGATTGCATTCTGGCTCTATTTTCGGGATAGTTTCGGAACTACTCTTAGTATCCACATTTGCTGGACAAGTTCGATGATTTGATCAAGATTTGTGGGAACTACATGTCTACATAGCGGAAAAAGAACTAAGAATAGGGACTTCACACGTCTGGACTCCGGAGTCTCCCTCACTAAGTCACTAGGGCTTCGGAGTTGGGATACCCACAAAAGATACCCCGATTTCTTCATATTTAGGTCCTCTGATTCGGAGTTATGATGGAAAAGCAAAATAACTTGCTATAAATGCGCGATGTATCCATCATATGAGCAATACATGAATTCTCATATGACTCAAATGCGCGATCAGCAAATATAGGACTCGCTAATCCAAACAGATGCCAGGCAAAAATAGAAACTTTCAATCTCATTTTAGAGAATTTCAGCCACTTGATCAACAAAATAGCACAACTAAGCAACATCTATGGGATTATAGTACTATAAATACCAAAAACGGTTAATCAAACAGTTGCAGCAAGAACAAAGAGAATTAATCAAATAGTTACACAAGAACAAAGAGGAATTAATCCACGGTAGATTGATTTACAAAGTGAACGACAATGTCATAGAGACTGGTTGAAGTTTTTGATCAAAGGAAATTAACATCACTAAACAGTGTCCATGGGATTGTGTGTGATACAGGAAGCAAAAGTTCAAATGCGAGAACATGCAAATATCGTTTAATCAACAGTTACAGTAAGACCAAAGAGAATTTACCAAAGGCAGGCTGAGTTACATACAGACGGACGATGTCATAGAGTTTATAGCATTGTGATCTACCTATACAGAATATACTGGGAGAAGTCATCTCTATCGGTGAGAAACTTCAGATTTTTCTGCTTTTTCAGACTCTGAAGTGAAAGTAACAGGGCTGATTGGATGGTCCCTAACAGTAAGGCTCAGAATCTCAGGCCTTGAATAGTGGCCGACAACATCAAAGTCAAACTTTGCTCGTGTTATGTCTCCCAAATCTGCAGATCATTTAGTGAATAGATATCAACTTGTTAGCTAGTTCGTAAATCAAACAAGACACATGAATACAACGTTAAACTGGAAATGACGAGCACAAAGCGAAATTAGCTCCGATACAAAACGTCAGACAAAAACAAAGTAAGAGGCTGGACCGTGACCCGCAATTCCTCTACAACCACTTTATCCCTTCCCCCACTTCCTGTCCCAAAGAAAACTAAAGGAAAGAAAACACGCAAACAGATACACAACACACAAGTGTGTAAGAAACCAACTGTAACCCTCTTTACCAGTCATATCGATTATCGGAATGTTACAGAAATGTTTTCATCAACATAGAAGTTAAAGACTCAATATTCTTCGCTTTCTGGATTACAGCGAAATAAATCAAAGTGATTCGTTAAAACGGTTGTGCTTTTTTCGGTGAAGGAGCAGTCAGCAAATGCAATTCCCGGTGGATTTATATTTTATTATGGGTTATTCGAAAACAGCCGCACTGTGATAACGGAGTAATAAAGTTGCGTGCATATCACTCCCCTTACTATGTCAATTATTAGAGAACCTAATTTTGACATCTTTATATTTGCCACTATTAGGAAGTCTGAAAGATTCATGTCTCCCACCATTAACTTCAGCAAGGTGACTTGTGAATGTGCACACTTACGCAAGAAAAATTAGAAAGTGCAACAGCAACAAAGAATTAAGCATACCAAGGTCGGCTGAGATAAGAGCTTCCCCTTCGTAATTTGGACCGGCCAGAATAACCCCTGATGGTGATATAATGGCACTGCCACCAGCACATACAACAGACTCAGGATTAAAGTCATCTTCTGTTCCAGAAAACACATACTCAGGAGGTGGAGGATAGTCTTTTCTTCGACAGAACTGATTGGCTGATAGAACAAAACATCCACCTTCCAGAGCAATATGGGTCATTGATGCCTGCCAGACCTCCCTTGAGTCAGCAGTTGGAGCACAATATATTTCAACACCTGAAGGCATAAACCAGTAAATGTGACCGTCATGGAGAGAAATGCAGCATAAAGACTGACCTGGGAAGACATACATGAATCAGGATTTTAGGGTATGTTGCTCGGACTCTACAATATTACCTCGCGTACCCGTATCGGAAAGACGGAAACTCAACACTCGAACATGGGTAAGGCACTAGGTGACTCGGACATTTCATTTTAGACCAAAAACATGATTTTTATTCCAAAATATAGCCAAATTTGACGCTTGGAGACGCACCCGTGTTGGATACGTCCGACTGAGTCCGAGCAACATAAGTTTAGAGGATTTCAAAATATACTTAAGCTAGCCTTTTTCATGAACCAGAGCAGGGCCACAGGAGTCTGGGAGACAGGCAGCTGCTAATCTGCTATCACAAGGCAATTAGAGGTTCTTCAAAATATCCTCAAGAACATTCAAATTTTATTCACAGTAATATCAAGGATGGCGTGGTATGGTAAGCAGAATCTCAGTATCCTGTCCTGATTTGCATTCAATGATTTTGATTCATACATCTTTGATCATCAAATCAAACCGTACACTAAAAGAAGTCCATATTTAGGACTTATAGCAGGGATGGATGAAGAAATAGTACCCTACAATTTCTCTTGCATATAGATAGAAAAGGCAATATAAACATGAACAAACCAAAAGATGTCTTCTATTAAGGTTCATCCAGTCTAGTAACTCAAATGATAATGTCTGTGGAGGTTGAAAATATTAAAATGTAACCAGCTCTAGAGCAGCTAACCTTTAGCATACATCGCCATCCGCAAAAGCGGCATTTTGTTTTCCCAACAAATGGCAGCACCAATTTTCCCAAGAGGGGTTTCAAACACGGGAATCGTTGACCCGTCACCAAACCCCCATATTATACGCTCAAGAGCTGTCGGCATCACTTTACGATGCTTACCCAGGTATCGACCTTGAGCATCAAAGAAGAGAACTGTGCAGTACAATGTATATCCATCTCGTTCTATCACGCCCATCACTAAATAGACTTTGTATTTTCCAGCCATTGCAGCTAAACGATCAACTTCCGGACCTGCACTCACATTATTCACAAAGAAAGAGCAATTCAACCTTAAGAAAAACGTAAAAGATGGCAGATCTGTAGCAACTGGAACAAGTATCGATTAACTAAGAGAGAAGCAAGTCCACAATCAGATCTTTGATGTAAATATAAAATGACAACAAAGTTAAATCACTTTTAGTTCACTAGCATGCAGAGCATGTAATACTGTCAGTGATATTGATTACAATCATTTAAGTGCATTCGGGTTATCAAGTCAAAATCATTTTGAACTCGTAATGGACATAATGTGAGTCGGAGAGTACGGAGGACACGCTCATATATAATCGTAATTATCGAGTTCATATTTAAATTGGACAAGGTAATGATATATGAGTTTATCATGTATAAAAGACATAATTCTAAGTGTAAACGATGTATATTGCGTCCCCTATCGGGATTGTATACTCGGGGATTGAGTTTATCAACACTTTGAAATATTTCGTAAGCAAGTGCATTGTTTCGGGCTTGAAAGCTACAACCCCGATCGGGGTGGCCCGACCCCGACCGGGTTTGGATGGTTCTAGTGGTACGAATTTTTGCCTGGCTACGACCCCAACCGGGGTTGGCGTCCCCGATCGGGGATGCTTACTGTTTCTTTCGTGCGTGCTGTTGGCATGTGTGTGGCAGTTGGTATTTGCTTGAAGCGTAACAAGTATGTCATCCTTATTCAATTATGTGTCTTCGCAGTAAGTTATGAGTGTGCATTCCACACTTATATATATACAATAGATACACCAAGTGGGAAGAAAAAAGATTAACTTTATTATATTTTGTTTTCAGATTTTGACAAAAGAAAACTCTTATTGTTCATTTGTTCTTTGTTCTTGCCTTAAGACAAAGTCGTAATCGTCTTATCCTACAGAGATTTCGTGATACCCAAAGGCTAGTAGGGTCGAAATACTCTAAGGAAAACGCTCTCTAGCGTGATTTGATTGGGTTGAATAAACACCGTCTCATATTTTCGTTTTTCATTTCTGTTTGCCTTGTATTGGTTACTAGTTTGTAATTGTATTTAGTTTTTATATACCAAAAACTATAACAAATACCTATGTAGCTTAAACCAGGAGAAGCTGACCAGGCCGAATAAGCCTACTAAAATCAATCCCACCCAAGCCCACCTTGGATCCAGAAAATGAACACCGGAAACCACCTCAACTTGCATTGATCCACTCCGAAATAACCCATAAACCTGTGTTACTCCGACCCTTAGCTACCATGTCGCGTATCCGATACCTATTGTGTCCGACACGATACCGGCACTTTGACACTTCACTTTAGAGCAAAAAATTGAAAATTTCGCTCAAAATAGCCGTATCCGACACTCGACACCCGTGATGGAGGTTCGGCGTAACACGAGCCACCAACAACTATGACTAATTTGAATCAAAAACTTAATAGGTACAATACGAAATGGTCCAACACGTAACCACCATTGCCAAAATGATACTGTATATGAAATGACATGGCCCATACTTGAATTACACAACCTGATTGGCATTATTAAGTATACTAAAGCCTAATAGCTCTTTATAATCATCAGAGAACGCATGTAACGAAATCATACCAAGCAAATTACTTCAATTAGCATTGTGTGTTTAAACTGTAAAAAATAGCGTTTAACAAGTTCAAGTGTCACAAAAAAGGAACAGTTATCGAGCATATACCAGGAGAGACCTTGACAAAAAGCAACGAATCTTACCAGGCACATCAATGGCAGATGCATGATATTTACGAAACTCTTCTTTGCCCTTAGCTGTCCTGTTACCAATCGACACCCCGAAATCTGAACCACGTGGATAACCACCAACAAATGCTTCCGGAAATACAACCAGTTGAGCTCCATATGAAGCTGCTTCAGCTAACAATCTCTCAGCCTTGTCTAAGGTTAAAATCGAAGAAAAAATCAGGACATGTGAAATTCTTGTTTTATTAAATCTCTATACAAGCGCTACAAAAAATAGAGAATTATTTACATGCAATTGATAAGAAGAATAAGATAAAACGAGGGAACTGCCCCCCTACGAGATAAAAAAATAAATGTGTTTTTAGTAAAGATTTTCGAACATTTTTCTAAAATTCTTTATTACTTGGTACATTGCAGGTTCATTAATCTATGTTTAGACCCCCTAACTTCGGATATTGATTAGGCCAGTGAGTACAAGTTGTCTTAACTCTTGAGAGACAGTGAGCTACAGCCTACAGCTCATCAGTGTTCAGGAGCGTATGTGAGGCTTAATAACGTTATGAGGTGGGTGCTAGTCTTGCCAGCAACAGTAACTTTTGACCGAAATTCACGAAGTTGTAACCAACTAAAAGTAGCTATAACCTTGTACATATATTATGTTTCCTAAACACTTGCATTCTCATTTTTAACTTAAAGAGCTCTATTATATACTATGGTTATTTGCTCTCAACATATCTTAGCAGCTTCTCTCACATTCAACAATGGCATTTGTGACTCCATTATTAGAGGTTAACCCAGCTAGAATTCTACTAGCAGACTGTTGAGTATAAGGGCTCGCTTGGATTGGGAGTAATTATTAGGGGAGTAATAGAGGCTAAAACAAGAACAAATGGAAGGAGATTGGTGATTTATGGTGGTTGTGGAGGGTGGAAAAAGGAGGTAAGGGAGTAATTATTACCTCCATATGGAGGTAATGCATTACCTTGTGGGGAGGTAGGTAACTATTACTCCCTTAATGGAGGGGATATAACACTATCTTTTCCAATTTCTATCTCTAACTCCCACTACTTCCCTCCATTTTTTAGTTCATTTAAGCTCTATTACTCCCCTAATAATTACTCTCAATCCAAGCGAGCCCTAAGAGATAATCAGTAAAATTAGACATCAAATATGTATCATCAATTCGTCCGCATAATTGATGCAATCATGTTCCATTACTCCGGAAATTGAAAAAAAAAAATAATAAAGAAATTGGATCAAAAGTAAGAAATTTTTTGTAAAAACCACTTGTAATACACACATTTTTACTAATTATTACAGTATGTACCTAATATAATTTTTTAAAAAAAATTTACCACCTATTATATCACTGTTTTACAGATTGGTAGCTAAAATCAAATGTAGTCAGCTTTTTGACATCATGAATTCATCAACTTGATCAACATAAGCAGCCGCAACAGCCTGAACCGGAACATTGCAAAAACCAAACTCATTTAACTACTACAGACCGATTAAGGTGACCAAGTTCATGAGCTACCCTATAACATTAATCGAATAACAAATCACCATGAGACAACATCAAAATAACTACAAAGTTCTAGAATATCTTACAAAACCAAGAAATAGCTACCACAACCCGTTGCAATCCAACTAAGCGCATTAATAACTACTCGACAATCACTTTCAATCATCACGTTCCTTCACCGTGCTTAGATTGCTTCCTTCACACCGATACAGATTCCACTACACTCGCTTCCCCTTCCTACACCTCCTACACTGCTAGCCAGCTTTTCTTAAGCATTTCCGACCAATTTTAGTTTAGTCTAGTTCTTAATTGCATTGTGTTCCGATAATCAATGGCTAGTGAAAGAATATAACGTCTTAAACATATCGAAAACTACAAAGAAATAACTAATGCAATTTGCAGGGGTTAAAACTAAATCTATAACAAAAGCAACCGTCTTTGGAATGGGCCGATGTACAACGGTTTTTCACTAAATTTTTGGTGTATACCATCCGGTGTAGTCCGGATTCAAGCCAGATAGGACCATTAGGGCGTTAAAGCTCCCCCTGGTGAGTTTTAACACTTCTGCATTCTCACACTCGAACACAAGACCTTTTCACTAAAATAAGGAAGCGTTTTTTGTTGGTGGGAGACAAGTTTACGCTAAATTAATATAAAACCGCCTCACACAAGAATTTGCCTATTTCCTAACAGTCGTAAAAACCCAAATTAAACTAATACACTATCAACTACTCCTTCAGTCCAATCAATAGTTTACATTTGATTTATTTTCCGCTCACAAAACAAAGCAAAGGTAAACTATTCACTTAGACATATGAAGTAAAATTAATAAGGTAAACATAAAAATGAGAAAATAAATTGAATAAAATAATGATTAAAAAAAAGGTGATTAGGAGAGAGAGTACGGAGTGTGGCGGGAGTGTCGTAGAAGATGGTAGAAGCTTGGACGACGGTGGCGCGTACGGTGGTTGCTGATGAATCCGCTCCCATTTCCACTTCTGCGATTATTGAACCGTCGCTTACGGTGGCCGGAATTAAGGACATTTTCGTCTTTTCACTTTATACTCTTTTGTGTGTACTTTTTTTGAGGAAGATGTATTCTGGTCCGTTAAAATGGTTAAAGGTTGGAACGATAGCCGTAGGACTTTTCTAGAATTGTTAAGTTGTTACGGCTTTACGGGTTCACAAATTCTCATTTAACACGATAACTAAAACGGAGTTAATATAATCGAATCATTCTACTTATTATCTTGGAAATATACAATTTTCCGTCTTTATTACTACTATATGTGATATTATTTGACCCGTCTTAAGTTTAAGATTGATAATGTCGTTTTAAGCAAAAGTTATTGTTACGGGTAGTACCTTATAATTCTGTTTTGCAATAGTTTTTGGATGATATCGGTATGTGAGTGATTATAAAACAGAGATATGTTTTTTATCTACATCATTTCTTGTTTAGGACCCGTCTTTGTTTAAGACAACCTTCATATCGGATTAAAATAAAGTTGTGATGAAAATAAAAGATGGTTTTGTGATAGGTCTTAAACAAGACCAACTATTTTACCTAAATAACACTACTAAAATAACTTCTACCAACCATCGACATCAAGGTATTTCTTACTATATGTATGATTGTATAATAATTATTCTAAACCGTTTTACTGAAAAATTACGCTTGGTTTGATAGATTTGATTTGGACTGATCAAAATATTTTGATTACTTGAATCAAAATGAATTTTTCGGATATTTGACCTAGGATTACATTTTTGGCTAAATACCCATCAAAAATTGAGTTGGAGTGAGCAAAGTAATGGTTCATAAAACGAGTTTAAAACAATATTTTAAGTTATTCCAAATCCTATCATAATCAACATCTTCAAAGTTAACAGTTAAGGTTTCAAACCATGTCTTACTCCACGGCAAGCAGATTAGCGGATATTATGGATAAATATTCATAAATAACTCATGCACGACAAACCATAAGTTACTTGGCCAGGGCCAGCTATGGGGCGGTTCAACCGGTGCAACGGAACCGGGCCCCCAAAATTTTGGGGCAACATATGAATAAAGAAAATCTACTAACTCTATAATAGAGTGCTAATATAAACAGTTATCTTTATTGGCTTAGTTGGTTTGTGCTTCTTACTTATTACTTAGGCCTTTTGGGGATCTTGGGATTGGGAATGATTCGCATGACTGACATTTTTATTATTATTTTTGCACCATGTCTTTGATTTATTAATTTTAGGACCCTATTTAATATTTTGTACCGGACCCCAATAATCTCCCAACCGGCCCTAAACTTGGCTACGAAATCCCCCTACCAATCCTAAACCCTCTTAAAGTGTACCCGCACCGACACTCCGAAACAAAGCTAGAAGAAAACAACAAATCACGCAACAAAAATCAAATCGGACACCATAATAATAATCCACAAAGTATAGCTGTTTAGTCATGTTAATGGTGTATTTATATTGACCAGATGCGTCCTAGTCGCCGTACTTTACGACATTTCGCCATATTATGTGAACTATATAACCCGTCTTAAAGTATAGTAACGTTACGAAAGAAACTACTCCTTACGTAACTTCTTTACCTTCACCTTCACCTTCACCTTCGAGAGCATAAAAATATGGTTTTTCCAGCACTTTCAGCTGCGGCAAAAAGGTACAGTACATTTCCAACTTTTTAATTCATACTCCCTCCGTCCCGGATAATTGTTGTCTTATTTCTCTTTTGACTGTCTCGGTCAATTGTTGTCCATTCTATATTAAGAAGGTTTTCTATTATTAATTTGACCTTAATTGGATTATTGTTTACTTGTCATAGTATAACTTTCCTTGGTTTTTTTGTTGAGTTTGACCTGTCTTAAACTTACGACGGGTCGACCCGTTTTGAATAAAAATTTGTGTTGTTAATTACCTATTTACCTCCGATCCAAATGTTCAGATTGAACGGTAAAGTGGCAATAATAACAGGAGGTGCAAGTGGAATAGGTGAATGCACAGCAAAACTGTTCACACGACATGGAGCTAAAGTTGTGATTGCGGATATTCAAGATGATTTGGGCCAATCTATTTGTAAAGAACTCGGCCCATCAGCAACATTCGTCCATTGTGATATAACTAATGAAGCCCATGTTAAAGATGTTGTGGACTACACAATGGCCCAATATGGAAAGTTGGACATCATGCATAATAATGCTGGCATTGTGGGTCCTCCCCAACCCAGCATTATCGATACCAAATTGTCCGAGTTTGAGGAGGTAATGAGAATATCTTCTAAATATTTTCATATTTAATTTATTAATTAAGGTATGTTTTTACTTTTTAGGCACAATTTAGAAACAAACTGATTTTATATTTATATTATTTACACCACAAAACTAATAATATTTGACTTTCCTATTTTGATTTGATGACTGGTATTTTTGTAAAAAGGCGGGTCGTTGTTATAAACAATAGCGGATTTGCGTAGCTAGCCACGCTGGCCCAGCAAAAGAAAATTTTATATTTCTTAATTAAATTCTCCAAATATTTTTTTTAACCTTATGATAGCACTAGTTCGCCTTTGATATGTTTTTTCGGCTCATAAAATTAAAATCCTGATTACGCTACTGCTTACAATAATGTATCAAATTGTCAAAATATAATTGAAATGTGCATTATTGAACAATATGTGTATATCATCTTATACTGAGTCAACTTTTATTACAATCATTTTATCGTAAAATAGTCCTATATAAAATTATCGTAATGCACAGTGGTGGATCTAGGGGAGCTAGCATGGGCGGTCGCCCCCCCGACGTATGAAAATTTTGAAATTTTAGTTAAAATTTTCGAAATTTTTTTAACAGTACCTTATAAAATTAGTCGTTCGCTCCCCCTAAAAATTTTCGCCCCACTGATTTCAAATCCTGGCTCCGCCACTGGTAATGCATGCAGGTGATTAAGGTGAACCTTATCGGGTCATTCTTGGGCACGAAGCATGCAGCTAGGGTTATGATCCCAACTAAACAAGGAAGCATAATAACAACATCAAGTACATGCTCCATTTTAGGAGGTGGAGCTCCATATGCATATATTAGCTCAAAGCATGGAGTAGTAGGGTTAATGAAAAATGCAGCAGTAGAACTTGGAAATTACGGTATTCGGGTAAATTGTGTTGCACCACATTTGATTTCAACTCCATTGACAAGGTCATTTCTTAATATGAAAGATGAAGAATTTTCAAACTTTTATTCAAACATGAAAGGTCAAAGTTGCAAAGTTGAGGATGTTGCACAAACTGCTTTGTTTCTTGCAAGTGATGATTCAAAGTTTATTAGTGGACATAATCTTGTTGTTGATGGTGGATTTTCCATCATGAATCCTGGATTTTGCATGTATGAATATACTAAGTAATAACTCTTTTGTCGTCATCGACTCATCGTCATCAATAATATCATTCTTGCTAATTTTAATTACCATTATTGTTTTGATGGAGTGAATAGATATTCAAGTATAAACTCATTTTTGGCATAATTAAGTAAAGATCGAGAACAAGTTATTATTAATCCTGCCATATTTTGGTTACTTATTAACATGTGTCATAAGAGCACACGTTAGAAAAGTCGTTTCACACTCTTATACACTCTCTAAAAGCTATCATTCTTTCACATAATACTGATCTAGCGGGTACGTTTTGAACCCACCATCTTACAAGATTACTTTGACCGCATGTATGTCTACAAGCCAATATAGGCATATGTGAAGAAACACATTTATTATCGATCACAAGGGAGTGTCTCATATTGATAAGAGAGAAGATAGTTATTGTAAGATATTAGAGAAGGATTGAAATTGACTTAATTATATTAACAAAGGTTACAAGCTATATATAATACAAGGGCTCTAGGTTAAACTAGTAAGATACAGTATCATATAAGATTGTGAACATGGAAAGATATAATAACAATATATTACACAATATAGTAGAATATAATACTAAGAAGTAGTTTCCTTAATACGCCCCTGCAAGACGGACAATCCGGAGGATAGACCGATCTTGGATAACAGAGTAGCAAACCGAGGACGTGGTAAGGGCTTCGTCAAAGCATCCGCAAGTTGATCATTTGTGTGCACATGTTGGACACGGATGGCTTTGTTACGGACATGTTCCCGAACAAAGTTAAAGGACAGCGCGACATGCTTCATGCGGGAGTGAAATACCGGGTTTTCAGAATAATGAGTCGCACCAAGATTATCACAATAGATGACGGGAGTAGCTGGACATGGCATATGTAATTCATCAAGTAGAGAGCGAACCCAGAGTAGTTCAGCCGTGACATCGGCAATGGCCCGAAATTCTGCTTCAGTGGAGGAACGGGCAATAGTACGTTGCTTGCGGGATACCCAAGAGATAGGATTACGACCAAGATAGACTATGTACCCGCTGGTAGAAATATAATCATCCTTATCACCTGCCCAATCAGCATCGCAAAAAGCATGGAGAACAGAAGGTGTATCGGCATGTAATTGAAGACCAAGATCATGAGACCCTTTAAGGTACCGTAAGAGACGTTTAAGCGCGGACCAGTGACATTCTTTTGGGTCATGAAGAAACTGGGCTAATTTGTTAATAGTAAAGGCTAAGTCGGGACGGGTTAATGAAAGGTATTGTAACGAACCAATGATGGCACGATACTCCGTGTGGGTAGGTATGGTGGGACCTTCGGATTTTGTTAACGGGGGATAGGGAAGCATCGGTGTAGGGGTAGGTTTGCAGTCAAAAAACTTGTGATGGGTGAGTAAGTCATTAATGTATTTAGTCTGGGTAAGGAGTAGCCCATTGGGGTTAGGAGTGACCTCAACACCAAGAAAGTAAGACGGGGGACCGAGATCTTTTAACGAGAAACGGGAATGTATACTTTGGAGAAAGTTAGTAAGATGAGACGGGGAGGAGCCAGTGACAATGATATCATCTACGTAGACGAGAAGATACATGGAGTAAGTAGGGCGAGTGAGATAAAATAGAGACGGATCAGATATTGAGCTAGTAAATCCGAAGGAGATGAGGTAGGTACGCAGTTCAGTGAACCACGCACGAGGAGCCTGTTTTAAGCCGTAAATGGCTTTGTGAAGCTTACAAACATGAGAGGGGAAGGAAGTATTTTGAAAGCCAGGGGGTTTAGACATATAGACGGTGTCGGAAAGGGATCCTTGGAGGAAGGCATTGTTAACATCGAGATGACGAGGGGCCATTTGTGGGAGAGAGCGAGAGAGAGAATTAGTCGAATGGTAGCGGGTTTGACAACGGGACTATATGTGTCGGTATAGTCAAGACCGTGACGTTGGTGGAAACCTTTGGCTACAAGACGGGCTTTGAATTTGTCAATGGTGTTATCCGAGTGATATTTGACACGAAAGACCCATTTGCAACCGATGGTATTGTAATCGGTGTGAGAGGGAATTAACGACCATGTGTTATTCTTTGTTAGGGCTTGGAATTCGGCGTCCATGGCGGCACGCCACCTAGGGTCAAGAAGAGCTTGCTTGACCGTGGCTGGAAGAGCGTGAGACAAGGGAGAAAGGGAGGCTGTTTTGGCATATTTCGGATTGGGACAAGTGATGTTATTTGTGAGACGAGTGATGACATGACGGGTCGGGTAAGGAGGAGGTCGAGGAGGAGGGGTGACCATAGGCGGGAGGGAGAGGGGTGTATGTGGAGCTGAAGCTGCGGTGGGTGGGTCGTCAGCAGGAGAAGTAGGAGAGCGCGGAGGGGACGGGGAAAGTGGCTGGTCGATGGTGACAGGGGAAGCAGGGGGAGGAGAAACAGGGGAAACAGGGGGTGGGAGGCAGGGGAAACAGAGGAAGTAGCAGGTTGTAGCAGGGGAAGGGAAACCGAGCACCAGGTATGCGGGGAAGGAAGGGTAGGGCTGGGATTGATGCTGCTCGTGGTGTACGGAAATTTAGTTTCGATAAATTTGACATGACGGGAAGTATAAATTCTATGGGTAGTGGGTTCGAGACAATGATATGCGCTTTGAGTAGGAGAGTAGCCTACGAAGATGCAAGGAATGGAGCGAGGTGCTAATTTGTGTTGGGTGTACGGTCTAAGCCATGGGTAGCACAAGCATCCGAAGCTGCGTAATTTGTCGTAGTTAGGTTGTTTTTGAAAAAGTTTGAAGTAAGGAGAGACATTGTTGAGAGTAGTATTGGGCATGCGGTTAATGAGGTAAGAAGCGGTAGTAAAGGCGTGAGGCCAAAAGGTAGGGGGAAGTTGGCCGTGGGAGAGAAGAGCGAGGCCAGTTTCGACAATGTGACGATGCCGTCTTTCAGCATACCCATTGTGTTCCGGGGTGTGGGGAGGGGAGGGGAGGTGAGAGATGCCGTGGGTGCCTACAGTCGGGGTAAGTTTGAGGTATTCACCTCCATTGTCGGAGAAGACTTGAATGATAGGCAAGTTGAAGTATTTTTCGACTAAGGCACGAAAGCGAAGAAAGGTAGCATATGTATCGGATTTGCGTTTTAAAGGATATAGCCACATATACTTAGTGAAATGATCCACAAAAACAACATAGTACTTAAAATTGTCATATGGTAAAACGGGAGATGTCCAAACATCCGAAAATATTAATTGTAACGGTGTTGTAGTAGTAAAAGACGAGATAGAAAAGGGGAGCTTATGGCTCTTATTGATATCACAAGACGGGCAGTCCGAGTGGAGTGCCGATTGCACCGAGAAGTGCCCAATGTTGCTAATGAGGCTAAGAACTTTGGATGACGGATGACCTAAGCGATGGTGCCACACGGTTTTGGGAAGAAGGAGACTCGGGTAGGCGTGAGGTGGAAGAGAGGGGCACCATTCAAAGAGGCCGTTGCGTTTAGTGCCTTGGAGGAGAGTGAGTCCGGTCTTGAGATCCTTTACAAGACAAGAAGTGGGTAAGAAAATGGCAACGGCATTATTGTCGTGACAAAGTTTAGTGATAGAGATAATATTGCGAGAGATATTTGGAACATGAAGGACATCATTGAATTGTAACGAAAAGGAGGAGATAGAGTAAGAGAAAGAACCGATATTTTGTATTGATAGCGAAGAACCGTCTCCAATTATTAGATCGTCGACCCCGTCATAAGGATGATGAAGAGCAAGGTTGTTGAGGTCACTCGTAATATGGTGAGTTGCTCCACTGTCAAGTAAATAGGAGCGAGGGTCGGGTGTAGTATTGGCTGTCACGGTGTGAGCTTGAGGTTGATTACGGCGTGGGAATGGCAGTATTTGAACGGTGGGGAAAAGGCGTTTGAACTCCCTACAAACATCAACATAGTGACCGATGTTTTTGCACCACTGACAACGGCCCTTGAAGGGGGCAGAAGAAGTGGAGGAATTGGTGGAGGTATTGTAAGACGGTGACTTGTAGGGCATGGTGTTGGGTCGGGGGAGTAGTCCGGGTGAGTTGTTGGAGGGAGTGTTCGGTTTGTTATATTTGCGAGGGTACGAGGTGTGGGTGTAGTGAACGGAGGCTGGTAAGTCGGTATTATGAGAGGACGGTTTATATGTTATGTCATGGTTTAGAAGCTTTTCATGTAAGGCATCAAAAGAAATAAGAGTGTCACGAGCACGTACCGCGTCGATTACGGGTTTATAGGATTCATAATGAAGACCATCAATTACCTGTCCGATGATATCTTCCGCATCCATTGCTTTACCCATATGAGCTAGTTCATCAGTGCAAGTCCGGATAGATTGCATATATTCGGTGACGGTCTTGTCACCCTTAGTGATGGATTTGAGACGATCATTTACTTGAAGAATATGACCACGAGACGGGTTGCCATAGGTGTTAGCCAATGTTGTCCAAACATCATGAGACGACTTGGCTGGAAGAAGTAGCGGTGTAATAGAGGGATTGATTGTGCCGAGTAGGGCACCTTTGATAAACCGGTCTTGGCGAAGCCAAGTTTGGTACGTCGGGTTGGGGGCTTCTTTTTTCTCGGCAGTGGAGAGGAGAGCCGGTGGACATGGGTAAGTTCCATTGACATATTTGAAGAGATCAAAACCAAAGAGAAAGTCTTCGATTTGCGTAGACCATGAACGATAGGTAGTAGATGTTAGTTTGATGCATTGAGAAAGATTGATTACGATGAAGGGAACGAGAGGTTCATGGGTGTTCGGAATCGTTGAGTTAGGGCCGGCCATGGAGAAATTTTGTGGGAATTGATCGTTGCTCTTGATACCATGTAAGATATTAGAGAAGGATTGAAATTGACTTAATTATATTAACAAAGGTTACAAGCTATATATAATACAAGGGCTCTAGGTTAAACTAGGTTAAACTAGTAAGATACAGTATCATATAAGATTGTGAACATGGAAAGATATAATAACAATATATTACACAATATAGTAGAATATAATACTAAGAAGTAGTTTTCTTAATAGTTATCACTTTATAAGCCAAGCGGTCAATCCCTCTATTATCGTCAATTATTGGTATTAGAGTGGATATTTCTTTGGCTTACTAGACGGGCTCTAATTCTCCATTTTGATGCAGCCAAAAGTAGTTTAAACTATTTAACCTCATAAGTGCATTTGACCATAAATTATTTGATTATTGATTCTATACTAGATCAGATCAAGAAGTACTCCATCATTTTTTAGTTTGCAACCATTTTGTAAGTCCCCTACTCAACGTAGACGACAGAGGGACACAACACATAAGAAAAGGCAACATCAATGACCAAATCCAACACCGAATTAATCAACTTTTTTTGATGGGTGTCCATTGTCCAAATGTTCATTTCACATCATTTTACTCAATATTTCCTCTATTGTTTATACTACAAATTGTAAATTTAACCCGTAGTTATCTATCACTACAAGAAAAGTAGAAAATACAATAACAATAAATCGTTGTACATTCGTCTCCAACTCCGAGAGCATATAGGAAATGGCTTTTCAGATACTTTCAGCTGCCGTAAAAAGGTAATTTTTCAAATACAAATCCTTCGCATTCAAAAAATTTTGTTTGGAAAGTTGAGGTAAGGAAATAAAATGAGATAGAGCCGTTTATTTTGTTAAAACATCCGGCGTTGTGTATCCACACTTGGTAATTAGTTCGGCCATAATCAACTTTGGACTAGATTTGTACTAGATTTGCAAAAAAACTTTGATTCAATAAAGTTGACTCGAAACCTGAAAGTTGCAAGATCCAAATAATGCGCCTACATATAATGACATAGAATTACTAGGATATCTATATGCACTTTTGCTTGACGTAAAATGAAACAACCAAGCTAAATAGCCTAATTGATCCAAAATCATTATTGTTAAAAACATACTTGTATAATTCAAATCGTATGTTCTTGCTATTCAAAAAGGGTTGACTTGTCCTGATCTTAGGTAGAATTTTATTTTTGCACGATATTCATTTTTACTTGTCTTCAAATAAATTTAAAAGTAGAATCATTATGTGACCTATCTTAAAAACCCACAACTTTCTGGATAATAGACCAATGTTACAGTTAAATATGCTTGGCATGAAAATTTTACATTCATACTAAAAAGAAGTACAATAACAATAACACAAATTGTCATTAAAGACGGACACTATCCGTCACAAGCTGAAGATGAATAATGTCTTTCTCATAATATGTAAGTGGTAAGGATAAGTGGATGACAAATAGATCCCCACTTGCCCTCCCACTTACACATAATGTTAGAGGGCACTATCCGTTTTCAGCTTATGACGAATAATGTCCGTCTTTAGTGAGATATGTTGTAATAATAATTCTGACCACTCTCACTCCTCTTACAAACAAAAAAATGTTTAGATTGGAGGGAAAAGTGGCAATAATAACAGGAGGTGCAAGTGGAATTGGTGAATGCACAGCAAAACTCTTCGCAAAACATGGAGCTAAAGTTGTAATTGCGGATATTCAAGATGATTTGGGCCAATCTATTTGTAAAGAACTCGGCCCATCAGCTACTTTTGTTCATTGCGACGTAACAAATGAAGCCCATGTTGAAAATGCAGTGGACTATACAATGGCCCAATATGGAAAGCTGGACATCATGCATAATAATGCTGGTATTGGAGGTCCACCTAAACCCAACATCACTAACACAGCTTTGTCTGAGTTTGAGAAGGTTAAAAGAAATTGTTTTTATGAATAAGCATTGTATCTAGAACTAGCAAGTCTAACCTGATTCGAACATGAGAACTTGACACGACATGACCCGATAATATATGAAACAAGGCCCAACTAACTCGGCCTGTAAGTGACATTATCTTGACATGAACCCGACGTAGTCATGACCAAAAATGATACGAACCCGATCCTGATCCCTATCGACGTGACCCAACTTTAACCCGATTTGAATGACCTCATTGCGAACATCATTTTTATGGAAGCGAATATTTAACACTATACATATATTCCCTATTTTCCAATTACTTATTTACAACTTTTTATTTTTCGCGAGAGGTATTTTAATTAAAAATAAACTGACGATTGTGTGAACAATGAGTCTTCCTTCCTTCATTAACTATTACTTGCATTGTAACACCTTATGTAAACAATGAGTCTTCCTTTCTTCATTATTTGGTTCACAAGGTCGGAATGGATTGAAATGGAACGAGATTCTATGGTGAATTGGATTTAGAATAACCTCATACCTACTAATTATTGTTTGGTTCACTCTTGAATTGTACAGAGGGTGAAATGGATTTAGAAACTTGTCGAGAAAGGTGGGTATGAGATATAAGGAATATTATATATTACTATAATAATGGAATTCACAATATGGTAATATTGTGATAGTATTGGAATACATTATATCTTTACATATTATATTAGTCCTAGTTTCTATATTGTGTCAAATATATCTTTAAGATATATTATAGGTAGATTACGTTTCTATATATTAGATCTTGTAATTGCTATATAAGCAACCATTGTCATCAGTAATATTTAAGCTATTAAATACATTCAATAATATATTCTCTACATGGTATCAGAGCGGTAAAATCCTAGGGACATTTATTTGCAAAAACTCTACCACAAAAACAACCACCAACGTCTTTCCGCCGCCGGCCGGAGATGGCCATCATCTCTTCCATCTCCGGCGGGTTTCGTCAATAGCCTACCATTTCATCGTTAATTTCTTTATAGTAATATGTCTAATTATCACTTCAAAAAAAAAAAAAATATACAATATGCAAATTACTTTACCGTTTCTTTCTCGTCAAACTCAGACTGCCATATTCCTCTGCTCATCTCTCGGGCTCTTTCAAGTCCAACGCCTGTTAAGCGTTTCTCTTTCTTTGACTCATGATGACTTATGCCTATTTCCTCTTTTAGCAATTTACCTATGCACGTCCAGTGTATTGCTCTTCCTTGCTACGTTGCTCTTCTACCCTCTCTATTATGTCCCGCTGGAAAGTGCTAGTCATTTGGCTTCTTAGCCTAAAGTTCCAAGAGACTTGTTCTCTTAATCGTCTCTATTGGTGTTTCTCCCTACCTTTTATCTCTTAATCTTATATCATTGGTAATCCCGCACATTACTCACATATTACCCATCTATCTTCAATATAAAGATCCTCTCACATATACGTTTCCTTTACACACCTCTCATAATACAACTTTTTCAATCCCTTCAAAATATGTGTCCTTTATCGGCCACCCGTCCAAAAATTTGTGCCCTAGCGGCCACCCGTCCAAAAATTGTGCCCTTGTGGCCACGCCTCTTAACTTTGTGCCCTTGTGGCCGCCTCTCTTAAAACTACCTCTCATCGTAACATCTCAGATTGACTCTTTCACGAAATTTACTCTCTTCTCCCGACCACCGTCGATATATTTGCCATAATTTTGGCCTTTCCAAAAAGTTGTGTCTCACACACAAAATAACAATTCTCTCACAAATTAAAAGTTATGCAATCTTTCTCGGCCTTACTCAAATTTTCTCTCACAAATTTTTTTTCCTCTTTCTTTTGAAAGCCATGATCAGACGATCAAATTCGGTTCCATAAATACTTATCCCGTACAAATTTTACGGTGCTTCTCTTTTCTCTCTTCCCATACTTGACAGTTTGACCAAAGTAAATTCCGGCTCCAAGCTCTTGTCTATTTCCGACTTCTTGTGCAGCAACATTGCGGCTCGTATCCTGGCTCATCATCTTCTTCTTCTCAACGGCTCATCGTATTCTTCTTCTCAACGGCTCATCGTCTTCTTCTTCTCAAGATTGTCCTTCCCATTCGGTCGTACATCTTGCGGGGGCGTATAAGGAATATTATATATTACTATAATAATGGAATTCACAATATGGTAATATTGTGATAGTATTGGAATACATTATATCTTTACATATTATATTAGTCCTAGTTTCTATATTGTGTCAAATATATCTTTAAGATATATTATAGGTAGATTACGTTTCTATATATTAGATCTTGTAATTGCTATATAAGCAACCATTGTCATCAGTAATATTTAAGCTATTAAATACATTCAATAATATATTCTCTACATGAGATTCCAAAGGGTTGGGGCGGAATTAGAATCTATCAGAACTCTAACTCAATTCCAAAACACTACAGTCAAACACTAGAATGACTCAAATCCATTCAATTCCATTCCAACACCCCCTCGTATAATTTACTGAGAATGGTTTAACCTAGATTACATTTTATCCTTATAAACTCATTCCCTTTAGCACAAACGTTATACATGTAATTTTCACATTTCTCGAAATTCGTTGGTATCCTCGATATCTTTCAAAACATATCAAAAAATACTAAAAAAACTCATACTCTCATAAAAACATTTTCCGTCTTACAAAACAATTTGTGCTAATTAATCAGGTTATAAACGTCAACCTTATCGGGGCGTTCTTGGGCACGAAACACGCGGCTCGAGTCATGATCCCGGCGAAACAAGGCAGCATAATAACAACATCAAGTACATGCTCAATTATAGGAGGTGGAGCAACATATGGGTATACGGTCTCAAAGCATGGAGTAGTAGGGTTAATGAAAAATACCGCGGTAGAACTTGGAAATTACGGTATTCGGGTAAATTGTGTTGCACCACATGTGATTTCAACTCCTATGACTAGATCATTTCTTAATAATATAAAAGATGAAGATTTTCCAACGTTTTATTCTAACATAAAAGGTGAAAAATGCAAAGTTGAAGATGTTGCAAATGCGGTTTTGTTTCTTGCAAGTGATGATGCAAAGTTTATTAGTGGACATAATCTAATTGTTGATGGTGGATTTACCATTATGAATACTGGATTTTGCATTTATGATTATACTAAGTAGTTGTTATATTTTCTCAAAAAAAAGTAGAAGTTAATATTATTGATGTGTCATATTCAAGATTTCAGATTTATATATTGTTTGTAAATAGTAATTGACATCTTTTTTTTTTTCTTTTTTTTTATGATTGATATGTACTCCGTATATGTTTCTGAATAATTTTCCATTGTAAAAAATCTGTTAAAAAACGAGAGTATCAAGAATTTAAAAGTCTATTAAAACCGCTATTTTTGTTTGTAGCGAAAAATAGTTGTGGCATCTCACAAAGACTTTTTGTTTTAAACATCATTTAACCAGTTGTAAGGCATGAGATGGTTGTGACACGGGATTGAAAACAAAATGTTAGAAACGAAAATTGTGCTATTAAAATGACAACATATATGACGATGAGTGTAAATAATGAAGGTATAACTACTTATAAGTGATGGTGGTTAGATTGGTCGACAATAAATGGGTGATGGGGTTGATAATATGGGTGATGGGTGTTTTGGTAAAAAATCTACCGGGTGATATATTGTTAGGGTCGGGTCAAAATGATCAACTAGATTAGCTATCAACTAAGATGATGGAGCGACGTAAACAGTAAAAAGGAAAATAAATCAACGTAATAAGGAAATAGACACAAGAGAATTGGTGACGCGGAAACCCAAATTGGGAAAAACCGCGGGGGGAGTCGGAATCCCGCCAAATATTATGCTATGAATTCTTTGTATGGGAGTAAGCGAGAACGAAAAGGAAAAGTTACAATAAACTGATAATTTTGTGCCGTGACAATGCAGGAAACCGAGTATGGGTGTGATAATATGTGTTGATCCCTCTTCCACTTGTATTTCTGCCTTTTATAAACTCTTCCCAACCCTAATTTACCCTACCGTTGGCCTCCAACTCCAGCTCCTAAAATCCCTCAACTTCCCTAATTTTGGGGGCTTTGTTATTTGCCTCCTTCTTAGTTCCCCTGACTGATTCCTGACTGGAGGTCACAATGTGCTTCCTTGTTCCACTTGCTGAGTCATCGATCCGCTCCTCCTGTTTTGCTTTCACTATGTACTGCCACGTGGCCCACTAAGTTTTGACTGAAAATTACCCAAACAATTACCCCTAAGAAATTGACATTCATTGCACCTGCCGTAATGATGGTAATTTCTTCTACTAGGGGTCATGTCCCATCAAATAACTCCCCTCACTAACCTACCAGCTACCCCCCACTTTCTCACATTCCCCAATAACCATTTCCTCCAACCGTTCACCCCCATCATTTCCTTCTCCCAACCGTCACTTCACAACTCCCTCCTCTCTCTTTTCTACAAATAACCCCTCACTCTCTTTGACCTCCCCACTATTTCTCATACCCCTCTCTTCGCCATTCTCGCCGCCCCAGGTACTACTTCTATCTTCGTTATGGAGAATTTAGATCACCCCCACTCTCCCCCATCTCCGTCTTCCCCTTCGCCCGACTCCGATATCTTCACTCCCACGTGAATCCTCCGTGAGCAGTACTCGAGTGATTCGTGCTATTCCCACACTGACCTCTCGGAAGTAAGGAGGCGGTTCGGTCTGGGCGAAGGTGTTGAGATCCACCTTCCCCTGCCCGGCGAGAGCGCCGACTTCCGTCGTCCCGGTTGGGCATGCCTCTTTGATAACCCATTTCTCTTGGGTTTAGTCTTCCCTTTGCCTCTCTTGATTCATAGGTTTCTGGCTTTCAACAAACTGGCGACTTGCCAAGTTATGCCTCATGCATGGCGAGTCCTGGTTTCCTTATGCACTTTAGATGAGAATCATCAATTAAACATGGGTTTTGGAGAGTTTGCGGCCCTGTATACCTACCAATCTTTGGGTCATGGTTTGGTGACCCTCCGTGCTCGTGATTCCAAGAATATCGCGATATTCCTTCCTCCTAAAGTGAGGGATGAGGAGTGGTTCAAGCGCTTTGTTTTCGTGAAAATTAGTTCCATTACTCCCACCCCCGACTACCTGTTTGATAAGTGGTGTCTGGTGGCAGGTATTTCTCGTGGCTGCTCTATTTTCTTCTATTTTTCGACTCACCCGCCTTACTTGCTTTTCCTTTCAGATTTGGTTCAACCTGCTCCCACTACAGATTTCGCCGTGCTTACTAAGTTCTTCAGCTTGCCTCCCTGCGAGAGGACATTTCCGCTCCTTTTGGAAGGCAAAATAGCTGGTACGTCGGAGGATTCGTTGAGGGTTGACAGTGAAGAGGAAGAGGGCATTGGGGAGGACGTTGAATCAGAAGGGAAATCCCACCATACTGCCGGGCAGAATCAAGAACAACCATCAATGTCGTCAGGTACATTTTTGCCCCCTGGTTGGACCTCTGCTATTCCTTCTGACATACCTCCTGACCTCTGGGCTCTTGCTGCTTCTGCAGCTCGATCTTCATTTTCTCTGGATTCAGTGATGGAGAGGAGGAAGCGGAAACTCACCCCTCCTGGATCTCAATCAGACCCTAAGAGGGCCACTGGTGTGACTCCAAAGCCGGCTGCTGTTCCTAGTCCTGCTTCTCCTCAATCCCCTGCGCATCCTCGGCCTCCCGTTCCTGGCACCACCAATCTTCTCCGCTTTCCCAGGGGTTATGGGGGTAGTTCTGATAGCCCCTTGTGGCCTCAGTTGGAACAGCTTCTACTTCCAGGGCCTAATCGCTTACTTGCCTCCCAACCCCTTCCAGAGTTGCTCAGCAATGCCGTGGAGGCGGATTTTATGGTAAGAATGATCTCCTTGTCCGCTTCAGCCTTTCTCACTAGATGGCTTATCCTAATGTATGCTCGTGCTTCTTTCAGAGTTTACAAAGGAGCCTTTTCTTCAAAAAGGAAGTGGCCCGCCTGATGAAGAAGATGAATAATTTCAAGGGGCAGAATGCGGCCCTGCAGGCTCAGCTTTCAGATGCTACGGGCGAAAAGAAGGCGGCCCAAGACCAGCTGGCCCTTACTCAGGAGGTCAACTGCTCTCTCATCACGGGTCTCAAGGCGGCTGAAGGTCAGGCCCTCGCTCTGAAGAAGCTCCTCCTTGACGCTCTATGCTACCTGGGAATCCAAGATTCAACGTATCAAGGAGTTCCAGGCTGGGCAACACTTGAAGTGGGATCTGGAGGAGGAAGAACGCCTGTTTGCGGAAGCTTTCCCGTCCAAGCCCGACTTGAGCATCCTAGGTGACATGGAGGTCTCTAATGGCGAGGAGGAAGCGGGGTGCTCTCAGGGGCCAGATGCCACTTTGGAGTCTGGAGCGGTTTCTGCTGAGGTGACCGTTCCAGCTGGGGAAGAGACTCCTGCTGAATGGGCCATTCATACAGGATGGGCTGCCCCAGTGGAGGGAAGGGCTCCTGCTGACGAAGGTGTTCTCGCAGAAGATGTTGTGCCTGCAGGAAGGGATGTGCCTGCAGCAGGGGACGCTGGCGTGCCTCCTGATGCTTCTTTATCTGCAGCAGATTAAGCGTTTTGTAGTTAATGTTGTTGTTTTGTGGTTTGTAACCCCTGGGGCCTTTTGGTTTGAACACTTTGTTTTTTTCTTTTGCTTGTAAGACGTTATGCCCCTTGGTTAGGGTTTTTAATTTTGAATGCGTTTGTTGGTGACTTACTGTGTGTGGTGCGCTTTTCTTTGTTGGGAGTGCATTGATCTTGTGGGGAATGCACTGCGGGTGTGGGCCGACAGGACTTTAGATGATGGCTCTGGGGATTTGTTTGCCCTTGCTTTTGAGTGCCACGCTATGTTGTGGTGCCTTTGCTGGTACTGGGGTCTGGTTGCCCTGATGGAATACTACGAACGGTTTCCTTTTGTCCAGGCGCACGCTGTTGTTCCTGCAGAAGTGAGGTATTGCTTGTCCTGTTCTACTTTGGACTGCCAGGAGGTCAGGCTAGTAGGCTCTTGAGTACCCCCAGGGTTTAGGCCACGTTAAAAATATTTGTGCTCCTAGAACCAAATATGTGTGTGTTTGCTCCTAGTACCCCCAGGATTTTTTTTTTTTTTTAAACCTTAGGGTAGGGGAGTCAGAAAAAGCACAAAAAAGAAAGAAAGAGGAATATTTTGGAAAAAGCACAAAATTTTGTAGAAAGTAAGTTGTGTCTAACCTGTGGGGTAGCTCTTTTCATGGCAGTACCTGCTGTTTGTAGTGATCTAGGCCGCGTCCCTAGATGTAGTATTTCTTTAAGTGAACAATGTTCCAAGGTTTGTGAATGAGTTACCCCTCCATGGTCATAAGTTGGTAAGCTCCGTTACCTACTATGTTTTCGACCTGGTAAGGTCCTTCCCAGTTGTAAGCGAATTTTCCGGCTTGGTGGTTTTTGGTGTTCTGAAATACCTTCCGTAGAACCAGGTCCCCTACTTGGAGGACCCTAATCCTGACGTTCTTGTTGTAACTTCTGGCGGCGGTCTGCTTATAGGCGGCTAGTCGTATAGCCGCGCTGGATCGCAGCTCGTCTACTGTGTCCAGGTTGTTCGCCATTTCTACCTGGTTTCTATCTTCATTGATGCAACCATACCTATGTGTCGGTATTCTGACTTCTGAGGGTATTACTGCCTCTGCCCCGTACAGTAAGCTGAATGGGGTCTGCCCAGTGGCCACCTTGGGTGTTGTTCTGTCAGACCATAGGACCAGTGGAAGCTCGTCTGCCCATCTACCCCCTATTTCTTCCAGTCTCTTTCTCAAGTTGTCCATCACTATTTTGTTACTGGATTCTGCTTGCCCGTTGGACTGAGGGTTTCTGGGGGTGGATTTATGTAGCGAGATGTTCCACCTGTCGCAAAATGCTTTTGTTCTTCCTGATATAAATTGGGATCCATTGTCCCATACAATTTCCGAGGGTATGCCGAACCTGCATATTCTATTACGCTTAATGAACGAAATGACTTGTTTTTCCGTTACCAGGGGAAATGCTTCTGCCTCAATCCATTTAGAAAAGTAGTCTGTCATTGCTAACATGAAGACTTTGTTTCCCGGTGCTCTTGGTAGCTTTCCTACTATATCCATCCCCCACTTCATGAAGGGCCAGGGGGAGATTTCGGGGTGTAGGGGTTCTGCGGGTTGGTGGCGAACTGCTGCGTGCCTCTGGCATGCATCGCATATTTTGACGTACTGCATTGCATCTTTGCGCATGGTCGGCCAGAAGTACCCCTGTCGTAGTGCTTTGTTGGATAGGCTCTTGCCCCCTGCATGATTTCCACATTCTCCACTGTGGAGGTCATGCATTACTGAGCGTGCTTCCTCACCCTTTAGGCATCGTATGTATGGACCCGCCAAGGATTTCCTGAATAAGATGTTATCGATTAATACAAATCTCGACGCTTTCATTTTGAAACTTCTTACCTCCTTTCTGTCTACTGGCAGGATGTCGTTCTGCAGCCAGTCATGATATGGCATGCGCCAGTCGATGTCCTCCTCTGTGCCGCTGGCCGCGCAGAGGATTTCTGCCTTGGGGGCTGTCCATGCCTCCTTTTCCTGCTTGATGTCCTCCTGTGATTCTTTCCGTATTGCGGGCTCTAGTACATGCACTATGGGTATTGTGGAGATCATACCTGGTTTGAAAGTTGCTCCCAGGGTGGCCAGGGCGTCTGCCTCGACGTTTAGGTCCCTGGGTATCTGTTTTAAGGAGAACGCTGCGAAGCGCCCTGCCCGCTCTTTGGCTACCTTCAGGTAGGCCATCATTTTCGAATCCCTTGCTGTATATGAGTCATTTATATGATTAACAATAAGTAAAGAGTCACTACATACCTCTATATTCTGCACGTTTAGGTCTAAGGCTAGTTGCAGCCCTAGGATTAGCGCCTCGTATTCTGCCTCGTTGTTGGTCGCCTTGAATTCGCACCGTACTGCTTGTACAATGATGTCCCCCTGTGGGGATCTGAGGACCACGCCAACTCCTGTCCCCCTCATATTTGAGGCCCCGTCTACATGTAGCGTCCACCTTTGTTCTTCCTTACCTTCCTCCAGAGCCAAGATATCTTGTTCTACCTGGGTCTGCAGGGTCGGGCTGAAGTCTGACACAAAGTCTGCCAGGGCTTGTGATTTTATTGTTGTTCGCGGCTCAAACTTGAGGTCGAAGCCACTCAGGTGGACAGACCATTTTGCCATCCTACCCGATAGTTCTGGTTTTCTCATGATGGTTTTTAGGGGATGGTTAGTAACTACCACGACTGTGTGTGCTTCGAAATAAGGTCGCAGTTTATAAGACGTTGTAACCAAGGCTAGAACTAATTTTTCAAGGGGTACATACCTTGTTTTTGCAGGGAGTAAGGACTTACTGACGTAGTATACGGGCTGCTGTGCCCATTGGTGTTCCCGCACGAGTACGGCGCTGACCGCCATTTCTGTAACGGATAGGTACAGGTACAGCTGCTCTCCTAATTCTGGTTTGGAAAGTAGTGGGGGCGTGCTGAGGTAGCTTTTCAGATCTTTGAAGGCTTTCTCGTGTTCTTCCGTCCAGTCGAATCGCTGGTTCTTTCTGAGAACGTCGTAGAAGAGGCGGCATCTGTCAGAAGATCTGGAGATGAATCTGTTTAGGGCGGCCACCCTCCCTGTCAGTCTTTGCACGTCTTTAGGTTTTCTGGGGATTCCAGCTGGAGTATAGCTCGTATTTGCTCCGTGCTTGCCTCAATCCCCCTTTGCGTCACCATGTAGCCTAGGAATTTGCCAGTGGAGACACCGAATGTACACTTTAGGGGGTTGAGCTTCATACGATACTCTCTCAGGGTTTTGAAGGTTTCCTCCAGGTGGGTTGTATGCTGGGCGGCCTCCTTCATGGTTTTCCCTATTTGATCCTTGAACATCTTGTTGACCAGTCGTTGGTAGGTAGAACCTGCGTTTTTCAGGCCGAATGGCATGACATTGTAGCAATATAGCCCTCGTTCCGTCCTGAAGGCGGTTTTATCCTGGTCTTCTGGGTGCATCTTGATTTGGTTGTACCCACTCCAGGCGTCCAGGAAGGTTAGGATTTCGTGTCCTGCTGTGGCATCCACCATGGCATCTATGTGTGGTAGCGGGAACGAGTCTTTTGGACACGCCTTATTCAAGTCCGTAAAGTCCACGTATACCCTCCATTTGTTATTTTTCTTCGGTACCACCACTACATTGGATAGCCATTCGGGATACTTTATTTCCCTGATCTTGCCTGCAGACAGCAGGTTATCTACCTCCTGGTTGATCACTTGGTTACGTTCGGGGGCGAACTTCCTCCGTTTCTGCTGGACGGGTCGGTAGCTACTGTCTACGTTCAAGCGGTGTGTGATAACCGCTGGATCTATGCCTATCATATCATCATGGGACCACGCAAAGCAATCTATGTTAGTCTGCAATAGACGCAGTAGGTTTTGGCGGATATTACCTGTGCAGTCAGATCCAATCAGTATTTTCCTCTCCGGGTGCAGCGCGTCCAAGTTCACCTCGTCCAGTTCGACCTGTGGTGGCTCTAGGTATTCTTCCTGGATGTGCTGGTTCTGTAATTGCTATGCAGGTGGACACGCAGTGGTTTTAAGGGCATCCTTGTAACAAGTGCGCGCCTCCTCTTGGTCTCCTCGTATTTCTTGTACTCCCCAAGGTGTGGGGAACTTTATACACTGATGGTATGTTGAGGGTATTGCACGCATCACATGGATCCACGGCCTGCCAAGAATTACATTGTAAGTTGTAGGACCATCTATAACCAGATAACTTACCTGTTTGTTGATTCCTCCTGCGAAGGTAGGAATTGTGATTTCTCCTAGTGATCGTTTGGTTTCTCCACTGAAACCCACCAGGGGGACAGTCCTTTGGGACAAGTCCTTTTTGCCGAAGCCCATGTTTCTCAGTGTTTCAAGCATGATGAGGTTTACTGAGCTTCCGGTGTCAACGAGGATCTTCTTTACCAGGCAATTCCCTATGGAGAGACTGATCACTAGGGCATCATGATGTTCCCCTGCTTCGTGTACATCTGCTTCCTCGAAGGTTACTGACGGGAGGTCCAGGCGTTGTATTCTGCAGGATGTCTCGGGTCTGTCTCCCTTTGCCTCCGTTGCATGCCGCTTAGCGGCAGAGTAGGTCAATCCACAGAGTTCTGAACCTCCTGTAATAACATTCACAACTCTAGAGCACAAAGGAGGGGGAGAGGACAGAACCTGCTCAGTAGCGTTGACTTTGTTAGACCTTGTTCCCCTAGGTAGTAAGTGGTCCAGGTAGCCTGCTTTATGGAGGTGCCGCACTTCCTTCCTTAATCCTACGCAATCTTCGGTATTGTGCCCGATGTCATTGTGGAAATCACATTTTCTGCTTCCATCCCTCCTGTCCGGCTCCCTTCCAGTTGTCTTTTTGGGCCACCTTACGCGTCCGCCTAGGTCCCGGAGTGCCTTTAGTAATCCTGCAAGACCTGTAGAGAACCCATATTCGCTTACCTTGGGATGAAGATTCGAATCATTCCTCCAATCGCTGTCTTCTGTCACTTTGTAGATGTTGTTCCGGCTGTAGGGTTTTGATCTTTCGTGCCTCTTGTCAGTGTTTGCCTTCCTGTTGTACCTGTCATTGTCGTAGAGGTCCCTCCTGGATTCGTCCTCCTCCAGCCGGATTGCTGCCATTGCCTTTACCTGGACGTCCTCGAAGGTTGCGCAGGGATATTTAGTGATGTCTTTGTATAGGTCGGAGTCCTGATGGAGCCCTTGCCGGAATGCTTCGATCGCCGTTGCTACGTCACACCGGGGAATGGAGACTTTCTCTCTATTGAACCGGTTCAGGAAGTCCCGTGTTGATTCTTCTTGCCTTTGTACCAACCGGTACATGTCACTGGTTTGTTTTTCAGGCTTCCTGCTGCTTGCGAACTGTTGATTGAAGACATTCACCAGGTCGGCGAACGAACTGATCCGTCCATTGGGTAGGCTCACAAACCACTGCAGTGCTGCTCCCGAAAGTGTGGATCCGAACCCCTTGCACATGCAGGCTTCCTTCAAGGGCCCGGTTGCTGTGACCACCATCATTTTTTGCTTGTACTGGTTGATGTGGTCTAGAGGGTCAGCTGTTCCATCATACAGAGCCATGGTAGGGGGCTTGAATCCCTTGGGTACGCTGACAAGGGCTATGTCGTCGATGAAAGGAGAATCTACATAGCTTTCCTGGGCCGCCTTCTCAAGGGGTGTTGGCATTCCAGGCACTCTGCTGAGTAGGGTCCTTATTTCGTGGAGTTGTTGTTCCACCAGACTGGATATTCCTGCAGATTGGTTAGACGGAAACGAGGAAAAATCAAATGGATGGCTTACCCCTGAGATTATTCCTGGTGTGCAGCCAGCCTGGTAGTTGTTCAGGGGTGTAGCGTTGACGATTGATCCAAGTTGGTCCGTAGGCACTCGTTGGGGTCCCGTTCCTGCATCAAAAATTGAGTTAAATACCGAGGACCCGACAACCAATGGGTTACCTGCTACTGGCGTGGTAATGCCGACAGTGGGTAGCGGAGTAGGTGTCTGCAGCCTGGATGCTGGTGGCTCCATTCCTCCCAAGTCAAGTCGGGTAACTAGTTCCTGTGGTACCACCCGCCAGGGTGCTTCTTCAGAAGGTCCTTGCAGCAGGGAGGCGGGTGGTCGTTGTGTCTGTGGTGGTTGAACCATTGCGTCGACTCTCTCCCTCAAGATTCTATTATCCTGTCGCAGGCCTTTCATGGCTTGCCTAAGATCATTCACTCCCTGGAGGAGCGTTTGAATAGCATCTGGGGGTGGAGTTCCCATTGGAGGCGGCGCTTCTGTTCCGGGGCTTCTTGTGGCTGCCCTGCCCTGGCTGCTTCCTTGGAGGGGTGCCACTGTTGTTGGGAGGATTTGCTCTCGGGTATCCACTCCTCGTGGGGCTGGTGGTGGCCTGGTCCCTTCTGGCACATTCCGAGTAGGTGCAATGGCAAGAGTTGTCCTGCTCGTGGGATTCTGGGGGGCCGTGGCTCCTAGCGAGATTGCATGTGACTGGACTGCCGATGTTGGCATACTAGGCATGCTGGTGGAACTTTGACTAGATACTGTCATCTTGAATGACTGTTTTTCTTTGACTTGTAGCTAGATTTGATCACTATGCCCCACGGTGGGCGCCAAATTGTTTTGGTAAAAAATCTACCGGGTGATATATTGTTAGGGTCGGGTCAAAATGATCAACTAGATTAGCTATCAACTAAGATGATGGAGCGACGTAAACAGTAAAAAGGAAAATAAATCAACGTAATAAGGAAATAGACACAAGAGAATTGGTGACGCGGAAACCCAAATTGGGAAAAACCGCGGGGGGAGTCGGAATCCCGCCAAATATTATGCTATGAATTCTTTGTATGGGAGTAAGCGAGAACGAAAAGGAAAAGTTACAATAAACTGATAATTTTGTGCCGTGACAATGCAGGAAACCGAGTATGGGTGTGATAATATGTGTTGATCCCTCTTCCACTTGTATTTCTGCCTTTTATAAACTCTTCCCAACCCTAATTTACCCTACCGTTGGCCTCCAACTCCAGCTCCTAAAATCCCTCAACTTCCCTAATTTTGGGGGCTTTGTTATTTGACTCCTTCTTTGTCCCCCTGGCTGATTCCTGACTGGAGGTCACAATGTGCTTCCTTGTTCTACTTGCTGAGTCATCGATCCGCTCCTCCTGTTTTGCTTTAACTATGGATTGCCACGTGGCCCACTAAGTTTTGACTGAAAATTACCCAAACAATGGGGTATAGTGAAGGAGAACTCCATCAAAAATAATACAAGTTCCAGCAGGAAGAGAGGGAGAATGAAGAAGAGTCCTAGACTCTTAGCGTGTACTCAGGCTTAGCTTGTCTCGAGCCCGATCGAACCAAACTTTAAACCTTTAAACGAGCTAATTTCAACGACTTGTCGAGCAGACTTAACTCAGTTACACCTAGTACTAAGGACCGAGGCCTGGGGTGGAACTATAGAAGTACATAGTACATTTTAATAATTACGCGAGTAGCTATCCTCTCACCCTCTTTTATGATCGATAAAAACAAGTAAATTGTCGACGACATTAAGGCTAGAAAGATAGAATTTCTATCATCGATATTGTAAAGAAAATTGTGACAGTTTTACATTATCATTAGATACTTCTAAAACTTACATCAAATTGATCAATAAAATAACACTCCGTAGTAATCACATATTAATAAAATATCCAATTTAACGATGTGTATTGTACTGTACTATTGTGTTATCAAACTCGTTGCCAAAAACTTACTCCGTATAACACTAGCTTTTTATATCCGACGTAAATTATGATGACTTTTCACAACAATTAGTAATTTATTAGTACAATGTTCATTTATTTTTCTTATGTCCAATTAATCTTACTAAAAATTTTAAAAACACTAGTGGCATACTTTTTAGTCCAAATTCAGCAATTATATGCGGTTTCTGTGAACTACTTCACTGTGACTTGTAGAGTATTTGTAGCGGTATTTGGTAATATATTATCGACAAAATAATGATGACTTTGATTTGTGCCCATACCTAATTATTCACGATAATTTTCATATATGTATAGACGACGGGTAGTATTACTTGTCCGCTCATATAAGTTAATATAAATCGTCTTACACAAGACCAATTAATTATCGTTAACGTCCTATATTTGAACCTCCATCTTTGTATCGTCATTGTGCCCTGCCCATTTGTTTTAAACACGGTGCAAATAATTTGAAAAAAAATAAAAAAAAATCTTATTGTAGTAAAATCGTTTAGCCACTTCGTGCATTCGCTAGCTCCTTTCTTTTCCTCGATCTCCATCATAGGCGGTTTTAACGTGGGTGTAGTGGATGTATCAGCTCTTTTTTCCAAAACTAAATAACCATTTGATTATTAAAGAAACACATTAATTATGTTGGTCTAATGGTTGAAAATACTTTTTCTCCCTTTAAAGGTTCATGGGTTGAATCCTTCAATTGAGCAATTTTTTAATGTTCTTTCACCATACATTTTTCCCAATTAAATAAGACTTTTAATGTATAACTAGATTTTTTGTTGTAATTTTTTGTACGCACCCCCATCTATCAAATCCTAGAATCGTCCCTGCTCTCCATCCGGTCGTGTAATAATATGATGACGTTACTATTAATATAGTTTTACTCTATTTGTTAAGATGAGGGTATCTTAGATAATACAATCGAGATTGAATCCCTACTCCTTTATTATAAATTTACCGACCTTGTGTCGTATTTGACAAAATAACGTTTAGATTGGAAGGTAAAGTAGCAATAATAACCGGGGGAGCAAGTGCAATCGGTGAATACACGGCAAAACTTTTCACCAAACATGGAGCTAAAGTTGTGATTGGCGGATATCCAAGATGATTTGGGCCAATCTGTTTGTAAAGAACTTGGGCCTTCAGCTACTTTCGTCCATTGTGATGTATCAAATGAAGCCCATGTTGAACATGTTGTGGACTATACAATGGCCCAATATGGAAAGTTAGACATCATGCATAATAATGCTGCCATAGTGGGCCCTCTTATTCCCAGTATCAACGACACCTCATTATCCGACTTTGAGAAGGTAAATCGTATATCAGTAGGTTTTGTTTAGGACGGAAAATCCCTATTAAATCTTAGGATGAAATTAGACAAAAAATATTGGTTATTTTATAGGCAGTTTTATCATGTGATTTTGTATGTATTGAATCCGTATTAAATAATAATTTGTGATCTTATATAGGCCTTTTATATGTCTGATTGAAACTAATAACAGAAGGATTGTATGTAAAAAAAACAACTCTCTTATAAAATCGTTTTATTTCATAGGATTGGCACAATAAGAAAATAGTCTACGATTAATATTTATTTTGATAACTCATTGTCATATGATGAATGATGAGTGTGACATATTTAAATACGACAATTATAAAAAAACAAAAAAAACTAATATATGTGGCCTTTTCTTAATTGGTTTTAGTCCTATACATAAAATGGTCTTATCCAACAATCATATCATCATATTTTATAATACTAAAACTGAAGCCAGTGCCACATGTCGTTTGCATATTCACAATGTCACGTGTCAATAGAAATGTTACTATGCAAATTATATTGAAAGTTACAAAGTCCTGGCAATAAATGGCAAGAATCTCGGATGCATTAAAACAAGAATGTTAGCCTAATAAATCTCACTCAATGTCATCATTATTTCCATAACTAAAATATGCAATGGTCAATAATTAAATCATGGCATCATGATAATAAATTACGGAGTATTTTAATTCTTTATCATAAATATACTTTATCATAAATAGTTATTGTGTAAGGCCGTTTTGAATTATAAAATGGTTTATTTCTTCGAAAAATCGAACTTTTATTGTAGCAAGGTGAATGAATTTTATAGAAAATGATCGTCTTATCGAGTGACCGTCCTATCTAAGGTTTATGATGCTATTTTTGATGCACATCCATTTTGCATCCATGATGAGTTGCTGATAACTTGACGCTATAAATTCATACTCCGTAACATTCCGCAAACTATGACACACCCAAAACTGAGATTAGATAATGACCGTCTTGAGCTTTAAAATTTCATAAGAGGGGTAATTATATGAAAATAAGTGTATAATGATGTGTAAAATTAAATGTATATTGCGTAGATAAACACGTTAAGAAATTTACAATAATTTATATCTAATCTCATATTTCACCTCTTATTATAAGTTAAAAAATCGAGAGAAAAAAACAGAGTACTTCGAATAAAATTAAGCAAAATAAACTTATCAAAAGTGTATGGGTAGACAAAATAATTTTTTTAAAAAAAAAATTATTAACTTACTCAAAAAAAAAACGTAAGTTTTTGTTACTTTTAATAATATTTTCCGTAACCAAATGCACGGGTTCAAAAACTGCTAAAATTACTTTCCGTAACTCACTTTTGAAATTTTTTGCTAAAATTACTTGCTCAAGTTATATTTTTTTTTGCTAAAATTGCTTGCAACCTACAATTTAATTGATTAATTTCTTCTATTTTTGAACTCCCTCCATTTGACTACATATTTATAGCTTTCATAGTATAAATTGGCTAAGCTATATATGGAATAAGTACAAAAACGTACGAAATAAATCACTTAGATTAGAATTTTAAAGGAATTTTGGAAAAAAAAATGCAACTTAAGAGAGTAATATAAGAAAAAAAATTAAAAGGGGGTAATTTTAAAAATGTGAATTTCAAAAGGGAGTAAAATCTTATTTACTCATAATAAAATGAAAATTTATCGTTCGATTAATGGATGGTGCGTTGGTTTTTAGAGAATAAGAAGAGAATGAGATGAAAATTAATTATAATCAGAGGACCTTTCATATTTCACTTTTATACGGGCATAATTGTAAACATATTTTTAAAATCAAAATATTTTATCCAAACTTACCACTTCTTAATACAGCTTGAGTATTACCATAAAGCAAATCATATTTCATTTGTTAAGTGTCACCCGAATAGTCATTATGTCATATACCGTTACTTACATATATAATTTGCAATACTAAACTCAGTAAATAAATGCACAACATACTTGCACTATTAATACTATAACAAGTTTTCTTGCTTTGTTAATCCTTTGTGATATGGTATGACTTTTAAAAGTCTCAATTTAAACAATGAATATTGTCAAAGATAAATCTGAAACAATAGATAAAAATATCGGAAAAAATAAAGGAATGCGACGCATTTGAATTAACTTTTAATTATTTTCTTTGAGTAAAAACTGTGTTTTAAGATGACGTAGTTAATTTTAAAGTCTTGGAGACAATGCAAAATCCCTATCTATTTTGTTTATCATATTACGCCTCATGATTTCTTTTTATGTCATATATATGGGTCAAATTTGTGTCATTTCAGCAATCTATTGTGTTTCTGATGTATTATTAACGTGGTAAGTCATTTAGAATTGAGTCATATTCAGATAAGTGTTAAAAATTGTTTTTATTAGTTAATTTTCACAAAATTAACTATTTAAAAGGAGCGTTTGACATTGCTGTTAATCTTGATGACATTAAGCAAAATTATAAATTTGTTATTTTAGATCTGGAAGTACATATGGGACGTACGGGATGGTGGATCAATAGGGGGTAGGGTAGTTGGAGGATGTAGGATATGAATTGAAGGGTGGTGGTTAGTTGTAGGGGGGTTGCTGAGATAGACGGGGTTGGGAATGATGTCGTGGTCCGAGGAGTGGGTGTGGTCAATGCGGTGGAAGGTCTACTGAGATAGTTGCTTGGTTGGTGGGAGAGGAAATAAAAGAGAGGGTAGAGAATTTAGAGGAGAACAAATAAGATGGATAATATGAAAATAAACGTACAACAATGAGTATAGATAATTATATATATTGCGTAAATAAATAAATGATGTAATTTATAATATTTTTAAATTCACCTCTTATTATAAGTTAAAAAAGTCGAGAAACAATCAAACAGAGTATTTCAAATAAATTTAAGCAACATAAACTTATCAAAAGTGTATGACTTGACAAAATAAAATTTTCTAAAATTTAGCAACTTACTAAATAAAAAAACACGTAAATTTTTACTTTTAATAATACTTTCTGTTACCACCCGTGCAGTGCACGGGTTCAAAATCTAGTTAATACAAGTTGTAATGGATAAAGAAAAATATTACTTGTACTACATTTATAACATGATGTTTAATAATGAATACATATAGAATCGATTGAGAAATTTTGAAGTTAGGTACATTGTTGGGAGGTTGTTATCAAGTCAATTTTTATCTAGCATGAAATTTATTTCGTCTTTTTAAGTTTGGACCTATAACTCATTTGGGGGTCGTTATCAAGTCAGGTCGAGTCAATTTCAAGTCACCATACTCGACGATTCAGGTTTAATTCCTCGAGTTTGATCAAATATTATCAACCTTATTTAATTAACCATTAATATATCAAATTTACATTGAGTAGGTCACCAAGGTGAATCTTTTCGGGCCGTTCTTGGGTACGAAACATGCAGCCCGAGTCATGATCCCGGCCCGACAAGGGAGCATTATAACAACAGCTAGTACATGCTCAGTAATAGGAGGTGCAGCCACTTATGCGTATACTAGCTCAAAACATGGAGTAGTAGGGTTAATGAAATATACAGCGGTAGAACTTGGAAATTACGGTATTCGGGTAAATTGTGTTTCACCACATTTGACTTCAACTCCTTTGGCTAGGTCATTTCTTAATATAAAAGATGAAGAATTTTCCAAGTTTTCTTCTAATATTAAAGGTGAAAGATGCAAAGTTGAAGATGGTCGATTTACTATTATGAATACTGGTTTTTGTATGTACGAGTTTGCTAAATAATTATAGTTGTCCTTATCGTTATCGTTAATATTTATTTTTGTAATACGGTGTTGGTGTTTTCTCAGTTAGACTTATGTAAGACTATTTTACGTAAAAATAGTATAAAATGGATCTAGATGTAAACATCTTAGTGAATAATTGCAGTTATTTTATCTGTTAGCCAATAAATTTGTGTAAAATGAGTACATTATATCTGTCAATTTGAGACCACCATGGGAGCCCATCATGACTGCGTCCATAAATTCAAAAAACGGGTACCATGATGCAGTGGCGGATCCAATAATTTTTTTGTACGGGTCCCTTTGATTTCAGCGATGTGTTTACTGTATCACATTCGTCGCCGATTAAAGCGAGTTTATCTAGAGACTAGAGTTTATCGCCAATTCGCTCATTATAAAAATGGACAATATTATACCTACTCTTTTTTAAAGTTCACTGTAGTTTATTTTTATAAATATTAACAAAATTTTAAATTTATAAAGATAAATTAAAATTATTTAAGGATTTTAGCAAAAAAAAATTTAAAAAATCACAATAAGCTACGTAATTTGAGTATATAGTGGTATATAAGGCAGATATTCCCTCCATTTCGGTCAGTTATTTATCTTTGATTTTGGCATAACAAGTAAGAAAGTAAAACGAAAATATATGTAGGTCTTGTTATTGGTGGATGACAATAGTAATAAGTTTGTTTGAGTGATCAAATGACCATAAAAATTATTTTCAAAATTAGAAGTAAACAAATAATTAAAATTTAGAAAACCTTTTTCTAAATAAATAACAAAAAAAAAGTAGGGAAATAAAATTTAGAACACCTATTTAATAGAATCATTTTCTTTGAAGTGGTCATAGCCTCATAGGTATAGGCAAATAGGTAGCTTTATAAGTCAAACAAATATGACAAGTAAAAAAGGTGTCTTGAGTTTGTTTACTCACATTGAGTTAAGGGCAATTGTATTTTTATTCCTTAATGAGTCATTGAGTTAAGGACAAGCGGCAATTTAAGGTGTCCCACTGCTTTCTTTAGGGTGTCCACTACTCCAAAAAAACACTATTTAACATATATTTTTTCAGAGTTTCTGGTGTCCTAGGACACCCTATGCTACAACGTACATCCGCCACTGGTACCATGGCTGCCTTTATTTGTTTACCGTCAAAATTGACTCCAATCCGACACTCAGTCCGATCAAGCTGCCCAGAATTACGACCATGGAAACCAAGCAATCGCCGTGTGACGTCCCGGTATCGAACACCCTAGCCTAGCATCTCCTTGAAATAAAACCCGCCTCGAAAATCAAGATATGGGACTCACTTTTTATTACGGGTCTTAGTATGGTTTTATGAGTTTGCTCGAGAACGAGCAAGAGTTTTAGTGTGGGTTATTTTGATGACGCTATAAATTACTTAATATTTACCCTAATTTAATTGGGATGGTGCACACTTTGGACAAGGTCTCTTGTGTTTTAAAGTTACGGCGGAATCTAATCTCAATTAGTCAACTAGAATATGAAGGTTATGGCCGGGTGTAAAGCTCATGGTGGAGTTATGAAAGTGACTAAGAGTTATATGGTCCACGTGAATTGAAGGGGGAGCTACGTTGTGGATTATACCGTCTGGATGAACATGCAATTAAAACCTCACAGGATAGATGGAAACAAAAAGTCGTGCACGTTTTTCGTTTGCGGAATAGTCGTGCACGTGTTTCACTTCGGTTTGGAAGCTTACCCTCGGTTTAACCCTAAATACTGTCTCACTTTATTTTTACGGTTTACAGCCCGTTAAATGACAAGTTCAAAGTGTTCTCAGAATAGGAGGCCAAATGTTTTTTGGGCCCAAAAATTACTTTACTAATATTAAAATAACATATTGTTACCCAGAAGTAGGATGAAACGCTCTTGGCATATTCGTGATTGCATACTTGCTTAGTAGGCCTCATCTAGAGAAAAGAAAAAAAATTGTTTATTTAATGCAAGTAATTTTAATTGAAATTGATGTATTAGTAGTGGTGATAGTAAACTAATCTATAGAAACATAGACAAAATTGGTGGGAGACATTTTGTTTGGAATGGTGCAACAAATGATGTGTCAAAAGATAAATAAGGTTAGGAGAGATAGAATGAGACTAAAGTTGGCAAATTTGACTGACCCGAACCCGATCGGACAGAACCTGAGAATATTACAACCCAAAACCGACCCATAACCTGACACGATCCGATAATCATTTCCTTGAACCCAACCCGGCCCGATATTGACCCGAACTCCGGCTCGACCCAAAAGGGCAGGCTGACCCAAATGACCCGAACCCGATATGACCCGACCCAACTTAACCCGACCCAAACCCAATCTAACTGAACGAAATGGAACACAAAAGTGGGACATAGAATACTTAATGACAGTAATTTCTGCCACCATCCTGTACCTCGGCCAAAAGAGTGATATTAATGTGGTTAATACATACTCTTTGTTATTGATATTATTCGAACTATGTCAGCTGCTATTCGTTTATTGTCAATTTGTCATGTTTAGATTATTAGTGGAAAAGGCAGCATATATAGGCTTACATTGTTACACATATATAGGATTATTCATCTTCTCCCAAAAAGGAAATCAACACAGCATATTATGGCAATAGATAGTTAGTTAGGTTGTTAGAAAACAGAGTAAGCTACAACCAACTTGTCTAACTATATATAGACAAGCTTGTGTACACTGTAAAATAACATAAAATTAATACAAACATAATTTTCTGTTACTTCAACTCTCACTCTCTCTCTAACTTCTTATTACTTTCATTCTTCTTCTCTAAGTACTACTTTACACACAACACTTAGTATCTTCCATTAATGGAGTACTAGGTGTTTCATATGGTATCAATCGCTACGGTTTTTTCTTCATAAACATCGATCCTATGATTCTTTGCTTCCGCTATATCAAGATTCAGTCAGTGTTATCTCATTGATTGATTCACAATTCGTGTTTATAATACACAAAATTATGTTCTTGATATTTTCTTGTATCTTCATAAAAAATGCCTCAAACTGAAAACTCAGAATCTCAGTTCTACTCTCCCCTTGATGATCCCTTATTCTTATCACAGACAGATCAACCAACATTATCACGTGATGTAATTCAGGCTTTGATTTCCAAGAATAAGACAGGATTTATTACTGGAGATTGTTCAATTCCAGCAAAAACTGATAAAACTTTTAATTCCTGGATTCGTTGTGATCTCTTGGTGATTCGTTGGATTTTGAACTCTATTGATCCACAATTACGTGAGAATTTTCGCTATGCAACTTCGTCCAAGACTCTGTGGGCTGAACTTGTTGAAAGGTTTGGTCAATTGAACATACTTGAGTTGTATGAATTGAAAAAGAACTTAAATTCTCTCAAGCAAGATAATCTATCTCTTCTGGAGTATTAGAGCAAGTTGAAGAGTTTATGGGAAGGTATTGACAACATGGATCCTATCCCACAATGTACTTGTGGTGTTATGAGTAAATGCACTTGTCAGTTGTTCAAGAAGTTTCTTGATAGGGAAACTCATTCAAAGTTGATTCAACTGGTTATGGGTCTAAGTTCAGGCTATGAGCATATTCTAACAACTTTGTTATCCATGGATCCTTTGCCTTAGAATAATAAGGCTTTATGTCTTCTTCAAAAGGTAGAAAAACATAAACATTTGAATGATCTTACAACTGTAGAAGTGGTTCCTGATTCTACTGTTTATGCTGCTAAACGAAGGTTCAATGATCATGGTTCTTCTAATGAGGTTAATTAGAAACGTCCCAAAGAAACCAATGAGGATTCTGAACAAAAATATTGTACTTTATGTGGAAAATCTGGTCATATGAGGGAGGAGTGCTTTAAGCTACAGACTTGTACCTTTTGCAATGTAAAAGGTCACATTCAAAAGTATTGTTACAAATTTAAAGCTTTTAATGCAAAGAAAGGAAAAGGGAATACTTCTAATGGTTACAACAAGTCTACAGTTAATAATGCTATGGTGTGTAACTCTGGTCAGGAGGATCACTATGAAGACTTATATCCTCTTGGAGATTTTCAGATTTCTAATGAGCATAATCATAATGTTGTGCACAACAACAATACATCATCTTATGCTCATGTCAATCCTAATTTTGTTCAAGGTCTGGCTGATTTTGTAGTATCTAAGGTCATGCAAGCTTTGAATGATAATTCTGGATTTTCTACACATGACAGTTCACTGAAGAATGCTGTTCAGTTCTCTGGTATGTCTTTGTCTGCTCATTCTTATGCAGTCAATAATTTTACACATGCTATGGATTGGATAGTTGATACATGGGCGTCAAATCATATGACATCCAACTATAACTTATTACATGATATAAAGACACTTAAGAAACCTTTTTGTGTTGTTCTTCCTGATGGTTCTCTCAAATTTTTTCATAAGATGGGGCATGTTGTTTTTTCTGATAGATTGATATTTCAGAATGTTTTGTTTATTCCAGATTTTAAGCAGAATTTACTATCAATTGGTAAACTTATCACTGCAACTGGTTTGAAAGTAACTTTTTTGCCAACTGAATGTATCTTCCAGGACCGTTCTAGTAATGTGATTGTTGTGGCTAGGAGGTGTGGAGATTTGTACAAATTCAGGGCTAGTACTACTTATGTAGGAAATAAAAACATTGCTAAATCAGATTTATCTTGTGAAAGGAGTACTGATAAATGTGTGAACTTTTGTAATCATAATTCCAAGAAAGCAGATGTTTTACTTCTTCATGCTAGGCTTGGTCATAGTTCTTTGGACAAACTGCAACATGTAACATCTTGTTCTCTTAATAAAAAAGATTCTTTTTTCTGTGAGACTTGTGTTTTTGCAAAACATCATATGCTTCCTTTTTCTAGAAGTTCTTCATATGCTAAGGATATCTTTGATTTAGTTCATCTAGATGTATGGGGCCATATAAAGTTCCAACATATTCAGGTGCAAAATCTTTTCTTACTGTTTTAGATGATCATAGTAGATCTACTTGGATTTTTCTTGTCAATAATAGAACTCAGATTCCTGCTTTGATTAAAAGTTTTGTTAGCTATGCTAAGACTCAATTTGGTAAAGATATTAAAGTCATCAGATTAGATAATGGTTCAGAATTTGTTCAAGATGAATGTCATACTTTTTTTAGTCAGAAGGGTATTGTGCATCAAACCAGTATTGTGGGTAGGCCTCAACAGAATGGTAGGGTTGAACGAAAGCACAGACATCTGTTGGATACAGCCAGGGCTCTAAGGTTTCATGCTCATATGCCTATAAAGTTTTGGGGTGATTATGTACTTACTGCAATCTACTTAATAAACTTGATGCCATATTCTATTCTTCAATGGAAAACACCATTTGAGATATTACATAAGAAGGCACCTACCTATGATTATCTCAAGGTGTTTGGGTCATTATGTTATGCAACTGTTCCTCCTACTTCTAAAGACAAGTTTCAGAAAAGGGCAAGGAGATGTGTTTTTGTTGGATATCCTACTTTTCAAAAAGGATACAAGTTATATGATTTGGATAATCATCTTAGTTTTACCAGCATGGATGTTATATTTAAAGAAAATATATTCCCTTTTGCACTTTCTAAAGAAAATATATCTAGCAATCAAGGTTTGCCACTATTAGCTACTGAGACATATTTGCCTAATTCAACACCTATTCAGCAAACACATCCTTTTTTATCTACACAAGATGTTCAGGCTTCTCAGGGTGTTCAGGCTTCTCAGGATGTTGCATCTCCTGTCAGCATCACTTTATCTCCATCTGCAAGGGTTGCTCAGATCTCTCAACCCATCATTAGGGAAGATGTACCTGCTGCAAGAAACATCACACCTATGTCTGAGAGAAATGCACAGGTTTCTCAGCCTGTTATTAGAAGGTCAAACAGGACAAAGTATCCTTCTGTTCTTTTATCAGGATATCATTGCCCTGCTAAGTCAGGCAAGCAGCTTAATGAGAGCCCAGCTGCAGCATTACATGTCCAAGTAATGAATGAATTAACTACATTTGATAAGGATTATGTTATGTCTTTATGTAATGTAGTTGAAGAGTTTGACCCAAGTTATTATGGTCAGGCTTGCAAAGATGAAAGATGGGTTACAGCAATGGATAAGGAACTAAAAGCCTTACAAGACAATCATACTTGGGAACTAACAGACTTGCCTCCAAATAAGCAAGTTATTGGCAGCAAATGGGTATACAAAATTAAGCATAATCCTGATGGGACTGTAGAGCGCTTTAAAGCCAGGTTGGTTGCAAATGGGTATACAGTAAGGATTTTAATTGCACTTGCTTCCATGAAAGAATGGCCTATTCATCAATTGGACTTAAACAATGCATTCTTGCATGGTTTCTTGGATGAAGAGGTTTATATGAAGCCTCCTCAAGGGTATAATTTGGCAAAGAAAGGGCAGGTTACAAGCTCAAAAGGTCATTGTATGGGTTAAAATAAGCGTCTAGACAATGGAACCTTGAGTTAACCAAGTATTTGTTGAGTCTAGGATTTGTTCAGTCCAAATTTGATTACCCACTCTTCACTAAACATGATTCTGTTACAGGCTCTTCTTTGATTGCATTGGTAAATGTTGATGATGTGCTAATCACTGGCACTAGTATTACTGATATCAGAAACCTAAAGACTGGTTTACACAGTAAGTTCACCATTAAAGATTTAGGCCCCATGAGGTTTTTCCTAGGTCTGGAGGTGGCTAGAAATAACACTGGGATAATGATCAACCAAAGGAAGTATACTTTGGACATAATCAAGGATGCTGGTTTTGAAGATGCAAAGCCAGTTAAATTCCCAATGCAGAAGGGACTCAAGCTAGCAATTGATGAAGGTGAGCTACTCCCTGAACCAGAGGTTTACAGGCGTCTAATAGGCATGCTACTTTATTTAAACATGACAAGGCTTGATCTATCCTACAGTATACAACACTTGAGCCAGTTTCTGAGTCAGCCATGCCAGCCTCATTATCAAGCTGCTCAACATGTCATTAAATATCTAAAAGGGACTGTGAATTAGAGCTGATCAACTTCGGGCCGGCCCGTTTGGCCCTACCCGTTTGGCCCGCTACTTAAGCGGGCTTGGACAATAAAAAATTAAAAAAATTATTTGATGGACAGGCCAAGCTCGGCCCGCTATTTTTTGTGGGCGGATATGGACATGATTAAGAAATCCATGGACAAGCCCGCCAAGCCCGCTAAACATATATAAAATTAAAAAATTATGTTTCATATAAACAAAAAGCTAATAAAGTAAAAATATACAACAAGAGTAAATGAAATAAAATTTGTATTAGTGATAAAGTAAGTAGTTATAATTTTTTTTATATCGTTACTTTTTTTGGAGACTTGTAACTTCAAAATAATCATGTTTAATTATAGAATTTGTATATGTTAAGTTGAGTTTGTGATGTTTTAGTTAATTCGGAATATATGTTAAGTCTACTTTAGCCTTAATTTTATTAAAAAATTAGTTTAATATATTTTACATTCAAGCCCGCAAGCCTACGGACAAGCCCGCTAGCTTAAACTTGGCGGACATGGACAACCCTAGTAAACCCGCTTAAGCGGGCTTGGACAAGGCATATTAGGCCCGCTGGACATTTTTTCAAAGATAAGCCCGACCCATGTCCGTCCAAGCCCGCAAACGATCACCTCTACTGTGAATACAGGATTATTCTATCCTGCTAACTCCAGTCTCACTGTTCAAGCATACTCAGATGCAGATTGGGCTTCATGTTCATCAACTTGCAGATCTCTGAGTGGCTGCTGTGTTTTTTTAGGGTCTTTGATATCTTGGAAAACTAAGAAGCAGCTAACTGTCAGCATAAGTACTGCAGAGGCTGAGTACATGTCAATGTCTTACACAACAAGTGAGTTGGTATGGACAGCAGGGGTACTTCAAGACTTACAAGTCCCAGTTCAGTTGCCAATCATACTTCATTGTGATAATATGGTAGCTCAGCATATAGCATTGAACCATGTTTTTCATGAGAGGACTAAACACTTGAATGTGGTTTGTCATTTCGTGAGGGATAAACAGCAAGAAGGCTTCCTTAGCACTAAGCATGTTAGTAGTAAAATGCAGTTGGTTGCTATTATGACTAAAGCTTTAGGAGCTCAAGATCATCTATCCATGTCTGTCAAGATTGGACTTCGTTTTAATTTGGCTGGTCCAGCTTGAGGGGGGGATATGGCAATAGATAGTTAGTTAGGTTGTTATATTAGGTTGTTAGAAAACAGAGTAAGCTACAACCAACTTGTCTAACTATATATAGACAAGCTTGTGTACAATGTAAAATAACATAAAATTAATACAAACAAAATTTTTTGTTACTTCAACTCTCACTCTCTCTCTCTAACTTCTTCTTACTTTCATTCTTCTTCTCTAAGTACTACTTTACACACAACACTTAATATCTTCCATTAATGGAGTACTAGGTGTTTCATACATATAATGAGCACTTCTTTTCTCATTCTCAACTTCTTTCCTCCCAAATTGACAATGTTAATTATCTTGCTCTCTATCATCTGCCTTTCCACTGCTGCAGGTTTGTTCACTGCTCATTGTTTGTTAATATTGTTACACTCCTGCATGCATACTTAATATTTTGTTCCATACTTATCAGACTCTTATGATCCATTCGACCCTTTCGGAGACATAACGATCAAGTGGGATATCATCTCATGGAATCCCGATGGTTATATGGTAAGTTTTTCGATTTAAACATTATTATATTCCACTTTTATAACTTTTCCCTCCATAAAATCCATACCAACTTCTTTCAGCTATAGATTAGTTATGGTCTCCACATAACATTTAGCATAAGAACAATTTATTAAACTTATAAGTAAACATTCTTAAAAAACCTAAGGCTGTACATACTAGATAGAAAGGCCAAAGTACATACATATGTGGAATCGAAAACATGTGTGTATCTAATGCATTGATCGGGTGATACAGGCTACCGTAACAATTTACAACTCTCAACAATATCGCCCTATTGAAGCACCGGGGTGGGAATTAGGATGGACATGGGCTAAGAAAGATATAATATGGATCATATGGGGAGCCGAAGCAACTCGCCAGGGTGATTGCTCGCAGTTCACGGGCATAAGTCTACCACATAGTTGCGAAAAAAGTCCGGTGATTGTCGACTTGATGCCTGGAGCACCTTACAAGGACCAGTCTCCAAATTGCTGCAAGGGAGGCGTCCTTAGCTCATCAGTTCAAGACCCGACTTAGTGTGTCAGCTCGTTTCAGCTCGTCGTGGGTCAGTCGGGAACCAACAACAAAACCGTCAAAATTCCCAGAAATTTTGATCTGAAAGCTCCCGGAATCGGTTACACCTGCGGACCCGGGAAGATTATTCAGCCTACACAATATTCAAGCCAAAACAACCGCAGAAGGAGAACACAAGCTTTTAGTAAGCTCCACTTAATTTGATTTCTATATTTTATATCAACGAAAGGAATTGCATGTCTGCATGCCTAATTAAATAACATAAATATTTTCAAGAGTAAACAACATATTGAGGACCCAAAGTATTAACGTGAATGTATAAGGACCTTATGTGTGTCTGCCATTATCTCATCGTTAAGTTAACTTTATGTCTGCATTTCGTTTTGTTTGCGTGGAATTTGTAGTTTCGCCTTTCTTTTAAAAGTTCATGTTATTGTCTTATTCTAAATTAAGTTACTCAACTTTTACTCAGTATAAATACGAAATTTGCAAAAATATTAGATGCTTAACAATGACAAAAGAGTTACTGCTACAAAGAATGGCTGACTTCTTAGATAGTACAACTAGCACAAAAGTTGTACTATCAATAATAACAACAGTCATAACAAAATACTAATTAACTCAACAATAGTTGTGGCAAGATTATAGTAATTCTTACCAATAAATATATTATAATGATATATTGTATATATATATATATTGTGTGTAATATATATATATATATATATATATATGTATATATATATATATATATATATATATTGATTTTTTTTTATGGGGCCTCTTTGTCTCTGGTTCCCAGTGCAACCGCACTTGCTGCACCGGGCCAGATTCAACTTTAATTGTTATACCTACGTGAGAACTAAGAATCTGATATTGTTTAAATGTGATAGACGACACATAAATGTTTTACGGAGTAAATAACAGTAGTGAGATTTTGAGAAAGGCGGGGAAATTTTGAAACGTGCAGAAAGAAATATTGATGTAGAAAATGAAAGAAGATGGTGTCGGCTTTAGTCAAGGTTGAGCGTTTCCTAGGAGGGTTTACTTTGATGGTGATGAGTGTGTCCAACCTCCACCTTATAGTTACCCACAACTTCCTAGCTCTGCACTCAAATTATCTACCTTACCATTCTGTTTTTGTATCTCCATTGTTGTTTACATTTTTTTCATCTGTTTTTAGTTTACCTATTACTAGATTTCGTGCCCAGGAGTTTCTTATACTTATTGACGATCTCTCTTTTGCATTGTTAATTGTTATTTAGCTAAGTGATTGTTTGATGGTTATGTTAAGTTTATGATAGAGATATAATCTTTATTATTGATAGTTTGCATTAATGATATAAATAAATACATATGGCCTTATTTATAGCCGCCGTAATCTAACAGTCTAAACCCTAGTTTTTTAAGACACTAGATTGTATCTCAATATCTCATTAGATAATACTGTATATGAGATCTTATCACTAATATCCTCCATTAAATTTATGATAATTTACAAAACTTTCCATGAGTTTGAAAATACAATTCAATAACTAAAATATAAGAAATGAATATGTCAACTCTTTTCGTCTTCATAATCTTATTTTTTCATCGGTGCGTATACGACTCGCCGGTCATGATAGGTGCATAACTCGCTAGTAAAAATGTCTAACCAGTTAGCATCATACGTACAATTTCGCCAACCGGCAAGAAAGCGGACACAATTTTACGATTCTCAAAAAAAAAAAAAGGCTATGATACCATGCTAAATATATGATAAAAAAATAATTTCTCTTAGGGTTTTTGATAATGCTACCACAAGTTATATAGCTTTTAAAAACTACTACCAAAACAAAAAAACATTAAAAAAAAATGCTTCGACAATCATAAGTTGTTATTTAAATACTAATAATTAATACCGAAGCCTAATTTTTCACTTGAAAAGATTAGAACACCCCTTCGTTTACCGCCACCACTTGTTTCCCATTCATAAAACACTTTTAACCTAACAAATTCTCCTTCTATCAAATTTCTATCTTCTAAGAGTCAAAATCCTCTCCATTTCCTAAAAGAAACGGAGAGACAAGTTCATTTTAATGGTTCGGATTTAATTCGGGATAGATCGGATGGTTGTAAATGATCTTGAATAAGAAAAGGTAAATGAATGAAAAGAGATATATAATATAATATGGGTGTACTAGAGAGGAAATGGAGAGAAATAAATGGAGAGCTTCCAAATTGATCTTCTAAATGCTTAAGCACCTTAAATCTTCCTTCTAATTGATTTGAATTTTTTTTTTCAATTTTCATTACTATTTACCTTATAGTTCATTTCCTTCACCTAATTTTCCTTTAACAATTACAATGTGCTACCTTCTTCTCCAACATCAACTAATGAATTGTGTTTTCTGTCACTTTAATTGTTCATCATACCATCTAAAATAGACACCATTAGACGAATATGAGCTTTAAAAATTGCACTTAAAAAACCTTCTTTTGGGATTATCTTGTATTTGTTACCTCAATACAGCTACTTGAACACCATAACCATATTTAGTTGTCTTGTATTTGAACCTACAACAGAAATCTTTCAACTTTGCTACAATATTTAAAAAAAAAAAAATAATCTAGATTTCATAGACGTAAAACTTGAATGATAAGCCTTTTGAAAATATAAAAGGTTAAATCAAAAACTAAAGTGAAAGATTGATTGGTTACTTGATAACATAGATTGAAGGAGAGGGAATTAGAAATCCAATTGATGAAACAAGAGAGAAATCAAATAGAGAAGGATTGGTCTTGCTTTAGACGGGGTGACTCGTCTTATTGTTTCAGATGGGTCAAGTCCCCTCACAAAAGAGAAAGTTGAGCAAGTCCCCCCACTTGCTCTTTTGTGAGGGGGCTAGACCCGTCTAAAGTAATAAAACGGATCATCTCGTTTAAAATAAGAATTGGTGAAGAGAGAAATCAAAGAGAGATTAATGGAGAGTTTCATGTAATATGGGTACTTGATGTTATTATAAGGAAGAGGGAAATGGCAAAATAGGAATAAGAGGGAAACAACTTAATCGAAATATTTTAAAAAAATGGCTGAGATTCACTCATTTTGCCTCGTTTAATATATTGGTAGTGTTTTAATATGAACCTATGATTATGATAACAATTTTTATATTAATAAAATTACTTTGGTAGCAGTTTTTAAAAACTAGATTACTTATGATAACAGTTATTTAAACCCCCTTTTGATAATTTGTGTTAATGATACGAATATATAAGACCATATTTATATTACTCACTCCAAACTTAACCCTAGTTTATCTAGCCTTCGTAACCTACCGTTCTAAACCCTTGTTTCCTAATACATTAAGATAATATCTCACAAGATAATATATGAGATCTTATTTCTTAATCCCTTTGCACCAGTGAATTGTTGACATTTAATTTATTTGATAAGGGAAAAATAAAACAAGTGTAATCTATTAAGAGAGACAGGAAAAATATTTAGTTATATAGTGAGCGAAATTTAATACCACTCATAGAGTGCGCATGATCTATACAAAAATTATGTGTATGATGGCAGATATATCCACTAATTATGCATGGGAGCAATGTCATTTGTGACAAGCTTATGCATATTTTAGCTAATAAGAAATATTTCATCTGTTCCGGTCATTTATTTATCATTCTCATTTTAGGGTGTCACGTTTATTTGTTTATCATTCTATATTAGACATGCTTTTAATGGTTATTTGATCAGAATATTGTCGACATATCATTCAATGCCCCTACCCACAAATGGTCCCCTCCATTGTCCTTGATATTTATGCAAAAATTAAAGATAAACAAATTACCGTGACGACAGAGGGAGTATCTACCTTAACTCTAATGTTAGGATAAATAAAGGAAAAACAGGGACAACAATGTTTAAAAGCTACGAAAAACATGAAAAATATGCACAACAATTGACCTTCGCAACTAAACCTTACAAAAAAGTGACCCCGACTTGAATAACCCTGATCCAATAACCCAGCCCGAATCATAAACTGTAACAGTAGATCGACCATTGAGATTACATTTGAGTACCACAAAACTCCATCTTACGGCTCAGACTTCAGCGAAACTCCGCGTGAAACCAGAATTTGCCAAACATTAATCGCGACAGTTGGCAAACGCTTCCCGCCTGTAAAAACTACAGCTCTTTTCTAACCTCCCACTTTTCTTCTATTTTATTCTATTCAATTCAATTCAATTCAAATTAGGGTTCTTATTTCTTACCATTTCCCCCAATTCCAATCCAGGTAACAGTCTCTCCTCTCAATTTCCTTCATTTCTGTTGCTTCTTAATCTTCAGCTAATCTTTCAATTTTTATTTTTTTATAATCAATCGTAAATAATTAAATGAATCGGAAGAAGTAATTTGCACTAACAATACTAATTTAATTAACAGGAATGGCCGCAACTAACTTAGCCAAAGCGGTCGCCGAAAAAACCGGTCCGAGCTTACGGCGACAAGCCCTAACCCTAACCACCGCCGCCGCCGCCCGCGTACGGCAGCTTCTTGAGCAACGCCATCGTCCGTATCTTCACCTCGGCGTAAAGGCTCGCGGTTGTAATGGCTTGTCTTACACGCTCAACTATGCTGGTAATTCACATTTACTTGATTAATTTTTATTGATTTTTGTTTTATGATTGTTTTATGATTCTTTGTTAGTCTATTGATTAGGTTTGTGATGATTATATCCTAATTTTAAGTCTCAGTTCTGCACATATTAGGCTGCGTAGGTGTTTAAATTCGTAATTATTTAGGTATGTGCTAGTATTTGCACAATTGAGCCGTAATTGACGATTGTTTTACGTTTTTAATCGGTTGTTTATCTTCTAAATAGGTGTATGATGATGATTATATCATTATTTAACTTTCAATTGTGATCATATTAGGCTAAATAGTTGTTTAAATTCATTATTATCTACCTGATTTTTGGTTTGATCGATTGCTTATCGATTAATCACGTATGTGGTAGTTTATGCAGAATTGAGCCGCAATTGACGGTTTTTGTATGTTTTATTCGGTTGTTTGTCTCTTAATTAGGTGTATGATGATTATATCCTTAGTTAACTTTCAATTGTGATCTTATTAGGCTAGTTAGGTGTTTAAATTCATTATTATCTATCTGATTTTTGTTTTGATCGTTTGCTTATCGATTAATCAGGTATGAGTATCTGCAGAATTGAGCCATAATTGACGATTGTTTTATGTTTTTGGATGTTTGTTTATTTGTTAGTTAGGTATTTGATGACTATATCCTAATTGTGAATCTCAATAGTTCACATATTAGGCTAGATAGGTGCTTAAATTCACTTATCTAGTTGATTTTTGGTTTAATCGTTTGCTTTATTAGTTTTGTGGTAGTATGTGTTGAATTGGGGCTTATCTAAAGATTTTTTCATGTTTTTGATTGGTTGTTTATCTATTTAATAGGTATGTAATGATTATTTCTTAATTTCAGTCAAGATTATGCATATGTTAGGTTAGATAGATGTTCAAATTCATTGTAACGCGATGAAAATGTGTCACTTTTTGGATTACATCGACTAGCTTAATGTAATCGATGTATGTTTTTGTATTCTAACTGATTTTTATTCATCAATTAGCTACATGATTATTATATCCTTATTTCAGTCGCAGATATGCACATATTAGGCTAGATTCTTTTAAATGCGGGGATATTTTTTTTAAATTTTGATATTTTAGTCTCAGATATCCATATCTTCATGAGCTTTGATATACCACAAGGCCCTACTAAATTAGTATAATAGGCGACGTGTCGCTGTGATCGAGGGTGGAATTTGAAAATCTATATGCAAAACCAGATGTTTGTCTTAGGATGGGATATGCGTTCATGTGTATGATGCTTAGTCTTTGTTTGTTCTAAATAGCTTATAGGAGGCCATAGATGTTTCGTTTCGTCAACTATATGGAGACGTTTGGTTGCATGTAGGAACTTGTGATGCCTAGGAAATGATGCATCACATGAATTTGAAATTCATGTGAACTAGAAAATAAAATGTTGTTTGGTTGCATAAGGAAATTGTAATTCATGTAGGCATTCCCACTTACCTAGGGGGGGCTAGGTAAGCAACTTCATCCATTATGGAGAACTCAGAGTTCATGGGAAGTTGTAATTCATGTGAATTGAGGTAACCAAAGAACTCAACATTTTTGCAATTCACATGAATTGAAGTTACTGTAATTTTGTGTCTTTCAGAGGGTAACCAAACGACTCCATATGCTGAATAGTTGCTTATCAAGTGAATATACGGAACTCTTATGATGAAATGGCAGTTGCTTTGGTCTTAACACATTGGTTTTTGATAAAAATGTAGGCGACTCTATATAATCATGCTAGAGAGGTATTAGAATTATTCCTATTTTCTTATTAGGTGTTTTAGGGTATCGGAGAAAGATGTCTTGCTTCTTTGAGAGATATTAGGAAATTGGTAGAACCACTAATATACTGTGCAGATTATCAGTTGCGGTTATGCTAATCCGTGATTCATGTGTTCATCATCAACCCTTTGATAGTCTAGTCAATAAGAGATTAACTTCTTTTTGTTGTTTGGACTTGCGTGAGCTTGAGGTATATTTCTTGGAAGTTTCTTGTCCGCAATCATAGAATCCTGGTGGTTTAAGCTCTTTTTCCTGCATCTTGCTACAGTCATTCTGATCATATTTGTGGCTTTTGAAGTCATGTACTGAAGGTTGAAAAGATGATGTAAACCATGGAAGGGCATAAGCTATAAATACCAATGTCAAAGAACAAAGACGGAGATTATACCTCATATAGTGTTAAGTGTTATCTGTAGGTTTCAAAGGATGTCCTCTACTGTTTCTCTTGTGTAGATTAGCTTATCGTAGCCATTGAGCTTCATAACAATATGTGGGTGTAGTTGGATACAACTTGTCTCGGACAAGTAACCTATATTCATGTGTAACTCTGCTTGTGTAGTCATGTAGGCATATGTGTAAATCATCATTTACGTCTTGGCTATCTTTTGATCTAACATGTTTCATAGTCATTACGTTGAAACTTATTCAAATACTGGTGATTGTTTGAAAGTTTTTTGCAATCATAAACATGAAAAGCTTTAGTGGGTGTTCGTTACGTATGTATTTGGGATGATAAACATGACTGCTTGCCATTTATTCTACGATAATATATATTCAAGCTATAGGAACTTACTGTATGGATTTGGGATGTTCAGATGAAAAAGGAAAATTTGATGAGCTTGTTGAGGACAATGGAGTCAAGATCCTCATTGATCCCAAAGCTTTGATGCATGTTATTGGAACAACGATGGATTTTGTTGATGACAAACTCAGGTGTGTATATATTGACTTTTGAGTATCCCTGATAAACTGTCTCTGTGTGCATAATTGACATTATATGGTTTTATGCATTTCATCATACACTATCATATGGTTGTTATTACTGATTTGCTTCATACCAGGACTAAGGCTTTTCCTGTTGCTTCACGGTTACCGTGTTCTTCACAGGTCAGAATTTATATTTATCAATCCAAATTCAAAAGGGCAATGTGGATGTGGAGAATCGTTCATGACAACTAGCAGTAAAGGGGCTGCAAAATGAGGTTAAAAAGTGCTGCGACCAGATTTGGATTGTTGACTGCTTCAAGTTAGTTCTCTCACCTGCTGCTACTATGATTGAACTTCATTTTTTTGATCTTCTGTTACTTCTTGTCACTTGCATAAAATCTTACGGAAAAAAATAAATTGGCAATTTTTTTTTTTTTGGTTTGTGACGTAGATTATTGTATGGGTGATTCTCGGTTGGCTGTATATAAATTATACTGAAAAATGCTATACAATTTTGATGTACCATTGTATTAAATTAGTTTATCAGCTGATCTGATTTTAGTTTTAGATAATTAACTTTATATGTTATACTTCGTATATTGTATTTTGTGAATAATGGATCCCAAAGACCTAAGCTATGCTAGAGAGGGTGAGTTTCCTTATATAGTGTTCAGAGTTTCACACCTGAAATCCTGCGCCCATTTCTGTCCTGAAACATGTGTGTTAAATAAAAAAGGATTTACTATAGAAAAATAATGCATGTCTCATGAGTAGTAAACTTAAATGAGACTATCACCCTAATGAAGGGAGATCGCTTGGTGAATATAGATGACAGGAGGGGGGACTGGAGAGGAACAACAAACGTTTCTCGTCCTTCCGACCATTGCTGAATAGGCTGATGGTACAGTATTAAAAGCTAGATTTGTGTAAGATCAACTTTATAGGCATCTGAAATAGGAGTTTTCAAATTTCAAGTGATGAAGATCATTACTTTAAGAAATGTGAACAGACCAGAGATAGAGGCTTTGCCTACAGCCGAGTAGTGTAATTCCCAGGGGCAGTTTTAGACTTTTTGAGCAATTTGTGTGATAAGATAATGCTGGAGGTCTTTTTTCTCATTCGTGATAAGATAATGTTGGAGGTCCTTTTTCTCATTCATTGTATTTTTCTTGGTATTATTTCTTTCCTCCTTGGTAAAGAATGAAGCATTTATGCAAGTCACAAAGATATTCTTGTAGTTTGGGGAACGGTCTTTCGGTAGTTTTAAGTTTTAACATTACACTGGAGTTCGTTAAAGCATGAAAAGTTTTCATTTAAGCGTAAGCGTACAAGGCGGTATTGCCTATTCTATCTCTGAAGGTAATTCTGTCCTAGATGGTTTCGGCCTTTCACTCTTAAGAGAAGCTTAAACATAATAATAGCATACAGTAAAGTTCTACACAAAGGCAATAATGGAACCAAGGGAATTTAATCATTTACCGAAGCATGTCTTTAAAACTTAAGCAACGGCTACCTAGTTTCTGCCCCCTACTTAGGAGGGTACATAATGATAGAAACCTTCCTGTCAGTGTCAAGTGTCAAGATGTCTGTTCTAACTGTCTGTGAGTATATGCTCTATGTAACTTTGTTGGTGCCGAATATGTCGGTGTACTAGATTGGCATTCAGTACTCTTCTTATTTTAAGTACACATAAAATTTTCGATTTGGTCTATCCCATTCAAATTTTAATGTGTAAAACCAACTTACCATAAACTGTTAACTGAGACTGATGGAGTTTGACATTTAAAAAATAGACTAGAACCAACTTTTGTAGGCACTGATTCCCGGCCTTCTCAAACTTCTGCTCTGAGTATGATGTTGCCTTTATAAGGATTATCATCATATTACAGTGAACAGTGTTCCTATACACTGTATCTTACTGCTATTTAGCTGCCGTTGGGAAAAAAGAATTTATGGTGACATTATTAAGACAAGAAATTCAAAGTTTCTGATCAATTGTTCATAATTAGAAATTTGAAAATGTTGTTTCTTGGATGTAAAATTAGATTCCAATATTTCATCATTTTATGTTTCCTGATCAACTTTTCGTAATTTTTCCAATGCCAATTGTAGAAATTCTGTTTCCATGTTCCCGAACATGGGACGTTGGCTTAATTACATGCATGTTTGGAGCTATTCAACCGATATTGTTTTTGATTCAATGCTATCTGCCATATGGTCCTAGGAATGCTATTTATGCCAAATCAAACAATATGTCCACGAAGGCAAGTCAAGTAATTTGTGTATTCTGAGTTATGACTTTGTTAGTTGACAACTATTGTAAGTTTGTATGATCACGAAAACTTGTATGAACGGCCATACATTACTTTATTAAAAACTAGCTTTGATTTAAAACATAGCTTCATCATGATGTGATTTGATACTTTTAAAGTTGTTTTCATATAGTTTTACGAGGGACTTGGATGATTTATTAGCTGATTGCTTTCTCTATCTTTTTTTTTTTGTCGTTTTTAGAGGTGTATAAAAATTAAGACGGGGTAAGGGATGTTTAACTACAGTATAAGAGGTTCTTGTTCACGTTGAGCAATATATATTGCCATATGATGAATTCATGGTGGTTACTAAGAAATCGTTCACAGTTCGTAGCAGGCTTGTGTATGTTACAGGTTTGTGAGAGTTGTTATGTAAGTGAAGGGTATTGGCAACAATCCCTTGCTCTAATAGTTAAGCTAGTTGCTACGACGCTATATTCGAGGATCAACATAACTTTCTTTCTAATTAAAAGAATAGCGTACTACGTATTACCTAATATATTATGTTATTAATCCGCGACTTGAGTTTTAACCAAAAGCTTGAGCTAATAATCTTAGGTTTGAATTCTCCAGACCTTATATTAGTGGCAATTGTACCTTACATGGACGAAAACAACAAGACAATTGAGATTATTGACCAAAATAAAATCACAAATTCTTGTTTGTGACGGCCAGTATCCGTCACAAGCTTGCGACGGGTACCACTTTTCCTCACAAATGACCCATTTAAGGGAAAAGGGGAAGCACATGGGGGGTGCCCCACATGTTCCCTCTACCCATTTTGTTAGAGGAAAACCCGTCGCAAAGTCCGACCCGTCACAAGGGAGACCTACTGAAATAAAATAAGGTAATAGATTTTAGAGTGATGTTGACTTGTTGGTATGAAACAATCTAGAGGTCGTTGCTTGCTTGGTATATGCCACCGCCCTTTATTATTCAATTCCTGGTCTATAGCCAGAAATTATGAGATTGCTAGCTTTAATTGCTGCCTTTCTTGTGAAGCCATTGAAGCACATGTACTTATTTATTAAAGAAATTTTTACAATAAGAAAAAATAAAAACAGTTTGCATATTTAAAGTGTGATAGATCTATATACTTATACGAGTATTTTGTTGTATATATACTCAAAATTGCGAAGTACTAGCTTGACTTTATGAATGGAGTCCGTCTTAAGCTTAATTGTTGTATGCATTTTCTAACTTGTGAAATACTGGCCTTACTGTCTGTCCGTCTTAAGCTTAGGTTGGTATCAAATACGATTTCGTATTATAGAAGAGTGTTTACAAAAATTATTGTATTTGTGGAGTATGGGATTATACAAGAATTTAGGAAGTACTCTGCATTAAGCTACGTAATCATGCTGATTGGTTGTGATATCATCGACATCTTATTTGTAGGTATATCTCATTTTAAATGACTAGTTTGAGCATTAATTATTTTGAAAGTGATTTATCAGATCACAAAAGAGAAAGGTCCAATTTAATTACTTGCAAAAGCTTCAACTAGAAAAAGAGAAGTGTTAACTACATTTTTCTCGTGCATGCACCTCCTTTATCTAGATTATTCTGTGTTATGACAAGTTTTCTTACTTGGCAGTTAGCACTAAGTTCACGTCTTTAAAAGTTGTGAATACTCAATACTCCATATTTTTTCCGTAGTTTTCTATCGGTATTTTTTTGTACAACTTTCTTATTTTGGGAAATGTTTGCTATATTTTTTGACTTTATTTTGTGTTTTCTCTCCTTTCCAACCTTTTTTTTCATTATTTTACACGTTGATGGTAAAAGTGATGATTCATACTTTATTAGCTTAGCTGACTTAATTATTGTTGTTATTAGAAAATGGATAAAAGGCAGGGGTTTGATCCAGAATCGAACTTTGAATTTATGAGAGATCTCACCATTTAGACTGCCCTCGAGGGCTTGACTCGATGTTGAGTATTTCTATCACCATCTAACAATTTGGAGTGGTATACTGGAGGCTTAGACGTAGTGTTAAATATCGATTTGTGATTTAATCTTGAAATCATCATTATCATGGTTATTTAGCTATACATGCGACCAATATCTGCTCTATATGTAATCAAAAATCAAAATAAACTGCAAAATTAGATAACTGGGTTGCGATGACGGTTATTGAAAACTGTGGGTTTGTGGAATTTTTTTTGAAAATATTGAGTAGTGGCATGAAGGACGCTAAGGCTACGTGCTATCAAAAGATTGTGATCAAGAACGATATTAGGTTACAGTTAATGTTGTGCTTGGACAAGGGCGGAGGAGTAGTAGCTTTCATTTGACTGTAGAGGATATTTTCCTTTAGAACCATGTTTTAGTTATTTCATATTTTCTTTTCTTTATTGGTAGAGTGGTCAATGAAATCGCCCATACGCTTGCATTCATGGGAGGTTAATAGTTTAGCTAATTTTATGATGTCTGATTTACTATAGATGAACCGTCTATTGATCCGTAACTTAATTGGTAAGCTTAAGCTTAAGGCGGTTAGTGCTAGTCTTAAATGAGAATTTGTGTCCGTATTAAGCTTAAAAATGGGTCAAGTACTTACCACTTGTGTATATAAGAATGTATAGGGAAAAACAATATACGGAGTATTTCTCTTACTCCGTATTTGCTTTGGTAAGCTGGCAATTGGCATGGGTGCATTGCCGCATTGGGATCACGGGTGTTATAATGCGGGGATACCAGTGAGAGTCGTCTCACTCGCCCTTACCTACTATAAAAACTTTTTAAACAATTTCGTCAACCACAAATTATGTCGTCTCCACGAGTTAGTACTTGAGATGTCTATTATTGACAACGTAAAGGGGGTAAATCGTACCGTGTTAATAAATTAAAGTCCGTTTGGTACTTTTCTACAATTGAGTAAAAGCGTTATTGTGCAATGGACATGTTTCGAAAACTGTAGCTTGACTGCGTTAGGGATCTGGACTGTTGTTTATGTCGAGTATGACTGTTGAGTTGGAAATGTTTTGCAAATTCATCTCTTTTTCTTTGTTATTATTATTACCTCACATAATATATGAGGAACTGAGGAAGGCCGGCCTTTCTTCTTATTTTGAGGATTTGTTATGTACTTTTCTATATGTTGTTTCTTATGGAAGCAAGTTATTTGGATACTTTGGAGGTCTCGTGAAAATTGTTTAATGTAGGGTTTTCCTATGATGTTCCCACTTTATTAAAATATACCTCGTATATATTCACAATAGGAACATCATTAAAAAATGGAGAGAGTAGTATTGATCTTCTTTAGGATGCGAGCAAGTTATAATCATTTGTTTCGAAAGGTCGACAATGTTGATTTGGTGGCTATTTTGGGACCTTCATAGTTCATACTCACTTTTTTCGTTGTAGCTCTTGGCCTCTTGTAGGTAGGTCGGTTCGTGAATCGTGACGATCACTTTGTCAAGTGAGATATATATATTGGTTATATTCTAGATGGTTAATTTAGCTGGTTTTCTTTATTTTTTCAAAGAAAAAGGGAGATGATACATATAATTTGCTTTCCTGAAAGATGGATAATACGCTGCTCATGAACTTCCAGTAAATCGATAATCACCTTCTTTAGGTTAACCACCAGCTTTTTAATGCAAATCTAAGGCACACATTGTCAATGAATAAAGCCTTATAAAAGGAAACCCGGGGGTAAGTTGTTACAATTAGATCCAACCAACTTTGTACCATCATATTTGTGAACCGATAAATATCATTAGTACGATATTAAGATTTAAGACGTAGCAAAATTTACGAGAATCTCAGGTCCTCTCTTTTCAATTGAGAAGAGAAAAGAATAAATGAGTTGAGCTGAATAGCAATAAACATAAAGTAAAACTACGAGTTAATTTGAATAGGGTTAGTGTTAAACTAAACGGAGTTAAGCTGAATTGAATTGAACTGAAAGTCTAAAATTAATTCAAAGGGCAAGGTTTTACCCTTCTACTTAAAACGCAATGTTATACAGTAATGAAATGATAACTAGTGTTATTGGAGTATTGCTAGTACTAGGGTTATATTTCAATAACATTACATATTTTCTTACTATATGGGGGAGTTTTTTTTCTTTTTATATTAGTTGTGAAAGTTTCGGTTTTTTTTTTGTTTTTTTTTATCGATGGTACTCTTGGGACAATGAACTTAAGAAAGAAGAACAAATATTCTGATATATTCCAGTTCGCGTCATTCTTCTCCTTTCTTTTCTTTTTTACCATGTAAGTATGTAACTCTCCAACATAAAACTCATTTCTGGAAAACGAATGATTGTATAAAGAAAAGGAAATGGTGACACGAGAAACATGATTTGAAATGAGACATGATATACTCTTAGATTGTTCCGACGTGAATGAACATGTTGCGATAAATTCCTCCCTACATCTCAATCATTTATTTGTCTTTTTTATTCTTTGTGACAGATATTTAAATTTAAAGCAAATAAATGATTGAGACGGAGAGATCGAGTAGCTAGACCTGACAAAGATGACCCATCCCAATAAGATTGGACTGCACCCAAAAGTGGCCTGAAAGACTCAATATGACTCATTTATGATCCGATCCAATTTGACCCGACTTGAAGTTACCCCAAAGACCCGAAAAGACTAATTTTAAGCAAAATCTTACCAGCAATGACCCTAATAAGTATGACCCAATCCGGAGTGACCCGACCCGATAAATCTCTCAAATGACCCATTTGCAAGGTCTAGGAGTAGCTACCTAAGTTAAAAATTAGACGAGTGTGTCTTACATTTATATCTGATTAAGCATATGGAATACTAATTTCCTTATTATTATTCTTATCAACTCTAATCCTAAAAAAAAGTGATAAAAATAGTCAGCATCTTCAATTGGACTAACCACTTGTATAAAAGAGTGAAGTTAATACTAGTTTGTATATACTAATTAATACAAGGACGTTAGCTAAGAGTCACTGCTGTCGTGTGGGTGGATCATTAAAGCAATATTCAGACACACCCTTGCCTTGTGTTAATTACTATCTTTAATTAAGTTGGTTGAATTGAGCAATTCTTGTAGTAGTAGTAGTATAGTAGTACACTTAATACTTATACTTATATATTTCTTTTCTTATTTTCCTACTATTTATAGAGTATTTAACAGTTTCTTGTGTTGCAATTATGGCCACAATCAATAACACCGCTAGCAGTAAGCAATTGGAGGGACCAAATATTATTAATATCATCAAATGTTGAATACTTTAATACACCAATTACTACTTTGTATATTCTCGTACTGCTTTTAGTTTTTACAATGAAGAATTATTATTCGACGACACTAGGAGGTGACGCCGATGAAAGGAAAACCACAATGAAGAACGATTATTGTTTAGTTAGCAAAATGTATAGCGGTTAAAAGTTGGCTGAAATTTCCAAGGGTTATGTGTTCATGTCTTTTTAAGAGCAATGTTGTGGAGGTTATTTATGACACGAGGTTCTGGTTTCTAGACTTCGAGCCTGTCATCTTCGAGTGGTTGATCTGACATACGTGATTGATATACGTGGTTTAGAAGTTATCACGTATAATCAGGAGTTTATCCAATACACACCAAAGTTAGCAACTTCTGGCTCCTTTGTCATTAAAAACCCTTCAAATGGATTAATATATATCCCACATTTTAAAGGTAAGATGCTATGATTTCGTAATAGCTTCAATTCATATCACTTTGCTCCACACCTCTTCCCTTCTAAAATATACTCCAAACAAATTATTACTCCCTTATATTTTTTTTTATATTCCTCTCATAAAATAAGGCAAATATAAACAATTCATTGGAACAGAGAGAATAAACCTTAAGATGTGAATAATTGAGTGTCACATCTGAAAATTATTTACAACAAATAGTAACATTATGGCTTTAGGCATGTTTTTGTTAACTTTAGCGATAACTATTGTGTAAGACTGTCATTCACCGTGAGACGATTTTTATATACTCCGTATTATATAATAATATAAAAACACTTATTTATTGATGGACCAAACTTAGCGATTGTTGAAAAAAAAATTATTTCATGCATCCAATAAAACGGTCATACGTTGTACATTATTTTCCTTTGATGGTTTTAATTAGGGCCTTTTATTGCCGTTAGTTTCTATGCTAGTATTCTTAACTTTTCAAGTTTAAATTAATACGTGCATACAATAATAAATTTTTTTTTTAATATTTTCAGTTGGTCTTTAACCTATTAATTACTTGAGCTGGGAAAAAACGAACAGCTGGTAAATATATGTCACTGTGCAAGGGACGGGGAAACGGAAGCTTAAACAATAGAGCTCTAATGCAATATTTGAGAACTCACTCCGTCCCAATTATATATTTGTCTTTTATATGATCTGTGAGAGATATTTTAATCAAAAGCTAACAAAAAATTAGAATAGGGAGAGTAAACGACTATACTTTTGCGACATCATTTTGAAATATGAGATCTAGCAAGAAACTCATGTAAGCTATGAAGTCCACGTTTGCCCCTTCAATCTCGTGGTTTATCGAAAATATGTTACCCTAGTGAATGATATTATATTATTTGCATTTTAATGGTATTGTAAGAGATAAAATTGATCTTAAAACTTCAACTATCAACTTAATCTTTTGAGTGAGTAGATTTCATAACATGATATCAGAGTTAGTGTGATTAAGAGATAACTGGTTCAAATTTTATCACCCTCACTTCTAAAGTGAAACTAGCATCATGTATAAGAGGCTGTCATTGCATCTACATTTCACACTTTAAGCCCAAAAGGCATTCGTATGAGGAGGCCGGCGTGTTAAACTACAAAATCGATCTTGAAATTCTACTCATCAGCTTAAATTTTTGGCTGAATTGGTTTCTTGACAGGAATAACGACTCGTTTTAGTATTTATAACCAATATAGTATGGTTGGATTTATTTTTAATAGAGATTTGAGGTGTAAAAAGAATAAAAGAAAACAGAAAATAGAGTTGTACACATGCAAGTATGAGGTATGCCGTATGTAGCTTGTGAGTAGTAATAAGAGTAATGCTTGACTTGTATAGTTTGTAATTTTGTATGATTGTATGAATTTTGGCGATGAGAAAACAACAAAAAAAACCGGTTTGACTTGCAATCAACAGCTCGGCGCCAATGCGTCAACACAATAATAAACTACTACAAGTACAATTTCAATAGTGGACCATTTGAGTTAACCTCTAGTCGTTGGATTCATAACTGAATCGTTTTTTTGATATTGATCAGGAGTATCTCTTATCGATAGTTGGGGCAATTTAATGAGTAGACCCTTTCCAAGTTTGGCGGTTTCATTTGCAATAGTCAGGAATTGAACCCTTGACCGTTTGCTTAAGAGATGAGAGCATTTAACACTCACACCAGCCACCTTTGGTATTCATAACTGAATCGTGAAGATGGACATTTACATACCAGTATTATTTGATGTAGTCGGAAAAAAAATATCATATTTTGATTTACGCCTAAAAACCGCCATATTTAACTCAAATTAATCAATCTGAACTCTTATTAGACACTGTAAAATGTTGATTCAGTCTAAAGAGATTGCATGCTAATCTTTTTGGTGTTACATACATTGCATTGATGATATAATGAGAAGGAGTGATTATTTGTCTCACTTTTATGTTTCATTTTGTATCTCATCAACTTTATATTATGACACATTATCACAGTCGTTGATCTTGTGACTTCAACCTTCAGCTTAAACTTTTGGTTAAGATAAGTTTCTTAACATGGTATTACAACCGTTGTGACTAAGAGGTCATTGGTTCAAATCTCACCACCCTCACTTCTAAAATGGAATAATAGCATCAGTCAGGTATGAGGAGGCATACAGTTGCATCCACACTTCAAGTTCAAAGGATATTCGTGTGAAGGGGCATGTTAGAATATAAATTCAATCTCGGGATTTCGACATTCAACTTAAATTTTTGGTTGAGATGAAATCTTGATATTTTGCACATTTTTTCTTTGATTAACATGTCAAAAGAAGCCATGAGACAAAAATAAGACATAAAACAGTTGAGTCATGTTCTTTTGAACTTAAAGTCACTTCCTTTAAGTTCGTTCAGCTCTTATAAGTTTAGTTTAACTCAATTACTATAAGTTCAGCTCATAAAAGTTCAGTTAAATTCATACCTATTTTTCTATAAGTTCAGCTCATACTCCCTCAGTCCCGGTCAATTGTTGTCTTTTCGTTTTGGCACAAAGAGTGGGGGAACATTTGTGGTTTCACTTAGTGGATGACAAGTGGACAATAGTCCATCAGGTGATCAAATTACTCATATAAAACTTTCCTAATATAGAAAGGACAATAATTCACTGAGACATACTAAAAAGGAATATGACAACAGTTGAACAGAAAGAAGGGAGTATAAATTTAGTTAAACAAAATTAAGTACAAAAAAACATGACCTCTCTAATATAACACTCCGTAATATAATAGAGAAAGATTATTCAAACTTACAAGGTACAATCTACACAAATTCTTGTTTCAAAAGGGGTAACCTGTCTTATTGCTTCGGACGGATCAACCCCTCTCACAAACGAGCAAGTAAGGGGATCCCTAATTACTCTTTTGTGAAAGGATTTGCCCCGTCTGAAACAATAAGACATATTATCCCGTCTAAAACAATAAGACAGATCATCCCGTCTGAAACAAGACCAATTATACAACCTAATATCCAATTCAACTCTATTTTCATTCCTAATCCACAAAGTTTACCATTGAGTATAAGACTCTCCTAGCTGTATAGTAATATATATACTCTATATAATAGACGACCTTAATTTACTCATAAACAAACACACAAAATGTTGGCAATAAAACGCAAACCAACAATACGTAATCAATGTATGGACAGAAGAAATCAATTACTTCCGATCTTACTAATATTATTATTTTCCCTTATTATTATTATTATTATTAATTACTCCTATCATTAAATTTTTCTCTTAATCGCATTTAATTTTTGCATTCGTCTTCTTCCTCATCTCTTCCTTCTTAAACCTTTCTACTCTCTCAATTCATTATATTCATTATATTTTCAATAATTCAATCTTCCACCACCACCTCCTCCTTTTGTTATGCTACATACTAATTTAACATGTAATTTTATACTAAAATCATCTCTTTTTAATTTCCTCTCTCTCTCTCAATTCAATTCAATACCTATCCAATCTTTAATTGTGAATTAAAGACACCCCTTTTCTTTCTCTTCATACCCTCTATATAATAAACTTCACTTAGAACTATCCCTTGTCTCATACTTTCCTTACTATAATCCCATCATATAATTTCTCCTAATACAATATTTTTCTTTTTTTTTTTAATAAAAAAAGAAGAAAAAAAATTATCCACTCTCCCTCAATTCCCATAAGCTACAAGTAAGTCATGTTTTTTACCTAATTTTTTGTATTTTTTAAAAGAATTTAGAGTATTTTTCTAGTTTATTGGGTTTTTGAAAATGTTTTTTAAATATTTTTTGGGTGTTTTTGTCTAATTTGTTAAATGTTTATAGTATTTTTTAAAATGATTTTTATAATATTATAATATTTTTTTGGTGTGTTTGTCTAATTTGTTAAATTTTCTTGTTTCGGTTAGGGAGTGAAGAAAATGTTTAGGAGGGACAAAAAGGGATCGTCATCAAGAATCATTAACAATCAAAATGTTGATTTGAAGTTAAATATATCATCCCCACCACCAAGAGTGGAAAGGGTCCCACCAGCATCAGCGATACCGGTGGGACCACATAGGATGTCAACATCGTCATCAGAAGTATCCCCTACTAGATCATGTGTGTCATCCGAAGACAGTCTCAAATACTCAAGTAGTCCCGAGACAACCTCAATGGTCTTAGTAGGATGTCCAAGGTGTCTTATGTATGTCATGTTATCCGAAACCGATCCAAGATGTCCTAAGTGTAAGAGTACGGTCCTCCTCGACTTTCTCCACCAAGACGAGCACCGTGACGATAATGATGGCAATGACAACGACGACGACGATATGTAATCAATTATCATGGTTGGACGATGATATTAGAGGATGCTTTATAAATTGTAGTTAGATTATTAAGGCAGAAAAAAAAAATTATTAAAAAAAAGTCTATTTTTATTAGTTTTTTAAATTAAAGTTTTAAATGTTTGGTTGCCCACAAGACGGGGAGGTTAAAATTTGGAAGGGTGTAACAAAAATTCCCGTCTTCTTTGCAACCAAATGGAATTTTAAATCTTGTTTTATTTATTGGTTTATTATGAGTATTTAGAAGAATTTAGTAGGAGTAGTTGTTGTTTTCAATCTATCTTATGGAATTTTATTTAATTTAGTATTATTAGCTCAAATGTCGTAATTACCGTTGGTTCTTATCTTAATTTTTTTCGTCTTAGTTACAATCTGCATTTAATTTGGTTTATTTCTTTTGAAAAAACGATACCTACATCTGACTCTTTACTAGATAGATCGGGTTCGTGTCGGGTTCGTGTCAGATGTTAAACGGGCCATGAACCTTCAACCCAAACCCGACCTAGTTAAATTTCGTGTTGTGTTCGTGTTAAGTTGACCCACTTACAATATAAATGGGTCATTAAGCCTTGACCTTAACCTGTTAATTTTGTGTCGGGTTTCATGCATATCATGTCAATATTGGAAATTGTAAATATATTTACTCAGTATTTAATGGAGGATCAATAAAAATTAGGATAATTGAAGTAAATGGATCGTTCGTGTCGGGTTTGTGTTTTGAGGGCTCGGCCCAAACCTGGCCCAATAAATCTCGTGTCGGGTTTGTGTCGATTCACTTACATAAATAGGTCGTTAAATCTCAATCCAAACCCGTTAATTTTGTGTCGGGTTCGTGTCCGATTTCGGGTCGTGTCATTGTCTGTCGGTTCTACTCTTTATCCTATAATGTGCGAGAGTTATTAGGCATTGAGATAATCTTACTTGCTATCGTATGACAAAAATGTGATGAACAAGTTTTCAAATTTGCATGAAAGAAGATGACGTTGTGGAGTTTATAAAGTCAATATAAGCTATTAATTTCCCTATTTTTAGTTGGGAGGTTTGATTACGTGGTGGAGTTATTAAGGAGTTTGTACAATATGAAATACGTAGTAATCAAATGGTTAAAGTGTACTAGTAGTAGTTATGTTGTATTTAATGTTAACACATAAAAACAGTAACTAAATTTAATAGAAAGATGAAAATAATGGGACAATACACGTGATTGCTTATAAATGTCTAACTAATATGCGTAATGGTTGAATTAATGGTGGAAGATTAGCTACAAATAACTTGTACTCATCATCATGTATGGTGAAGTTTGGTGAAAAATCAAGGCTACAAATGGGTAATAGAGTTAGCTTGACAAATGTTGTAATCAAAGTGCAAGTTGTTGTTGTTGCTGCTTAACCAGAGGTTTCGGATTTGAATTTAGTGTGGACTACGTGCGCTTAAATGTGGCGGTGTTTACCAGTCTTTGTTCTTATAGTTGTACCAGACTCAAATCCAAACTAAACGAAATGATATATAGTGAAAAAAAAAGAGATACAAGTAGTTTTGTTTACCAGTCTTCATTCTTATAGTTCTACCAGACTCAAATCCAAACAAAACGGAATGATATATAGTGAAAAAAAAAGAGTTACAAGTAGTTTTGTTTATCAGTTTTCATTCTTATAGTTTTGTTTATCTAGGTAACACGACACTTCTCCTAATTAGTCGTCCAGTAGGGAGTAGGCTTTTAGCCTTGATGCCTTTGAACCTCTCAGTTAAGCCTTTGTCTCTCGCTCCTCGGGCTAGGTTAAACGGGCGTGTAGCTAGCATACCGTGTTGGACACACGAATACCTATAAATAAGGACTGAGAGGTTAAAAGACTAAAAGAGATTGATTAGAAGATGAGTTGGGTTGGAAATTAAATAAATTATAGTCAAAGTCAAAATTTACCTTTAATTATTTACATTTAATATCAAATACCAATATAAAAATAAAAATCGTACGTTATTTATAACTATAAAATATATATTTTATTAAATTTAAATGTCGTGTCCCGTGTCCTAACTTTCCCGAGATGCCGTATCACGTGTCCGTGTCGTGTCCGTGTCTGTGTCTGTTTTCGTGTCATTTCTGGTTTGCAAGAATGCGGGTTGAATATGCGTTGTCGTTTTGTTATCAAGTTGCTTAAGGATAATGACGATCACCTTGCCACAACCAACAATCGGGTCGGGTTGAGTTAGGCCGGACTAATTCAAGTTGCCGATATACTTGTTATTTTGGTCGAGTCATTCGGATCGGCCATGTCTACCCACACCTTGCTAAAGACGGTCACATTTCGTCTTTTGCTGAAAACAGGGTAAATGTGACCCATTTAAGACGAAATGTTACCATCACCATTTTCTAAGCTATAACTTGTTGTTTTTCACATTGCCACATTTATCGTTAAAATGGCTACATTTAACTTGTCTTCAGCCGAAGACGGGATTGGCCAATGAGAATTTGCTACCCACATATACTTATATCAGTAGGTCTTGCTTGCGACGGATCGGATCTTGCGACGGGTATTTTGTGAGAAGAAATGGGTAGAGGGGACAAGGTGGGCACCCCCCATGTGCTTCTCCACTCACTCTTAATGGGTATTTTGTGAGAGAATATGATATCCGTCTTAAGCTTGCAACGGATAGTGTCCGTTACAAATGAGAATTTGTGTACTTATATATACTAAAACATACTACTATTCCGTATTACTCCGGTCAAGTCATCGAATGGGCAGTGTGGTGTGTGCCCGCATGACTGTATGCTAACCCTCGGCTTACGCGTATCCGTGCATCATAGTACAATGGCTTTATGTAGACCATCGTACCATCGCAACCTATTCCTTTATGGTCCTAATTCCAAATCTACATGAATCTTGTTGTACGTACTAATTAACAATGGACGTTATAAGACAAGATAACGCAAATTCTCATTTGTGACGGACAAAATCCGTCACAATCTTTGCGACGTGAGACAAATGGACGAGTCACAAGTGGGAGGGGTTGTGAGGGGTCTCTTACATGTAACCATTCCAAGCAAGGTCGGCTGAATAAGTTATTATATGAGACCATTTTATAATAATTTAAATAAGATTAGTTTTGTGGAATAAAAAGTGAACCTGTTTTAGTGATAATCGTGTAACAAGATTTCCGTCTGTTACTAATGATAAGTCGTGTCGTATGGACTTGATATAATTATAACCCTAATTATGTTTTGCCTATGTATTGGACTATGAAGTACTCCGTATGTTATTAAGGTGAATGATCGAGAAGGTATGTCATTTTTTGTGCTATTACATGTTACTTAGAATTGTGACACTATTATTTGATAAATCATTTTTTTTAGTATCATTACATAGTTTATTGTATCTCATTATTTTTCATATTTAGTATCTCGTTTTGTACATCTCACACTAATCGTAAGACTTCTCCATTTACCCGATAATCTCAAACTATTTACTATCAAACTGTTTCACAAGAGAGTTATTCATATATATGGCAAAAACCCTAGGACAATTCGTGCCTAATCTTATGGCAAACCATGAGCCATGATAGAATATTTTAGCTTATTGAAGTTCCAATGTCCAATAGCCAATTTATATAGGTTGAGTAACTTTAGTTTTTTTAATATTCACAAGTTAGTCTTAATACTTCCTCCTTAATGCTATACAAGTGTTGCTAAATTTGATTTGAAAACAATATTGAGTACTTTTTCTTGACGATTGATATTTATTTTTTCCGGTACAAATAACTTAATGAGTTAGGACTTAATAGAACTTATAATATATCGATCTTTGACAAAACTGCCTCAAAAGTTTAAATCGACAGGTTGGTAACACGTTAAAATTCTTCTTATCAAGCATTAGACTTGCAAATTGATAGCTAGTAGTAACATATAGTCACCCTCTATGTTTTGTTTCAAGACCTTCAACTATACAAAATTAGTAGCGGAGCTTAGATTTACAGTTAGGTGCATGGGGTGAAAATTTGCACCGAAAGCGAGCGCTCCTACTAGCTAGCCGCCCTAGACCCACCACTGTACATAATCACAAACTAAAGCCTCCATTAATTTAGTTTCCATTCCATATTAATATATTATCAAGACAACGGGTACATACCTCCAATCTAGGTTCGATTCCTTGTGTCGTCTAATCAAAGCTTCATATTGAGCAAACACAAAGTAAAAGCTTATAAATTGATAATAATGGTTTACCTAAAGTAAAAGTATGATAATAGTTATACAATTTCTCATCTTTCTACCATTCATTCAATCTACAATTGATTACAATAGTATGTGAATATGTACATAACATTAATACTATCATTAATTTTAGGTGCCCTTCATTCAATTTCATCTTTTGATCGACCACTGCAAAATGCACCCACCATGTTATTACTACAACCATAACTAGCCAACCATGAATTCTATTAATTTCTTGATCTTAAATCTTATTTCCATTGAAATAAATAATAATAACACAAAAAAAAAAAACTTTTTTTATCTGTTTTATAACGTGTGTCCTTAGAGTAAACATTAATAAGTTGTATATGCCAAGATTAACAATATATTCTCATGATATATTAAAATATAAACTCAATTTTGCATAATTAGAGAGAATATGTTGTTAATCTTACAATAATTATATACAGGTGACAGACGTTAAAAAAATCGTTTTTTATTTAAAAAAAATAACCTCGTTAATTATTTTACTTGATGAACATGATTGATTACCTTCATTGAATTGGGGCCATTTGGGCTTGTTTTAAACTACTAAAAAAACGTATTAAAGTCTATTAATTAATAAGGCCGTATGAAAATTAATCACCCATGCACATGTATGATTTTAAGAGCCACAACAGTATGAGCGGCTAGCTGTATTCATTTATATAAATTTATAAATGTGGTGGTGCAATCCAATCTCTTTAATTAGAAAGGTCGTCTCAATTAAAGCCTTCTTAAATAAGTGCAGAGATATATAAATATATAAATTAGAAAGTAGTAGGTTAATTTAAGTTAGTAGTTATAGTTAACTGACTTGCCCTTAATTATACTGTCTATGTTAGATTGCACCTACCTATATTTAGTCAGCTCGTCTCATTCAAGACGGTATTATCTGTCATAAGCTGAAGATAGATAGTATCACTCTCACAATATGCAAGTACGAGGGCAAGTGAGAGGGCTCCATTTACCTTGCACTTGCCCTCCCCACTTGCATATTTTGAAAGGGGTGTCATCCGCTTTCAGCTTGTAATGGATAGTACCCGTCTTGAATGAGAATTTGTGATATTTAGTTTTGTGGAAGATTGGAGTATAATTTAGAAGCATAGGATAGAGTTGTTCACGAGTCATTCCATCTCATGAATCCGACCCCGTAAATTAAGCAGTTATGGATAAAATACTTTCAAAAAATTATATCCATTTGACCAGCTAACCCGTCCCAAACATGCTTATCAGTGAGGCATAAACTCAAAGTGACCTGACTGGCTGATTCGCGTCTTGACCCAAATTTGTATTTAATCATCGCCTTTATCGCATGAGAACTAAGAACTAGAAGTCTTTAACTTATTTTATGAAATTAAATTTATAATATTAAGTAAGTTTATATTTATGTTACATTATGTTATTCTAATAAAAGGGACATGTGTCATTTTTTAATACCCGCTCCATCGAAGTACGAAAAGAGAAGGCTAGCCTATATGCATTATTTTGGATGTGGTGGAGTTCGGGGAATAAAAAAAAAAACTTTTTACGAGTTAAAATTAGCTTAAAAGTAGTCTGAAAAATTACCAATTTCACTTATCATATCCCCTATATATCCAATTTCACTTACGAGTTAAAATTATATTTCAAAAATTACCAATTTGTAAATGTAGTTAAATATTGAAAAATTGATTGAAATTTGAAAAGTTAACTGACTGATAAATTAACTGATTATATATAAAAATATATTCGGCAAACTAACTAAAAATGTAGTTGATTTTAAGGGTAAAGACGTACAAAAATATAATAATGAGTAATGACTTAATATTATATGTTGAAGGGGTAAAAAAGAAAGATAAAATAAGATCAAGTATCTTATTTCTCAAATGGTACCCTCCCTATGTAACTGATCATTTTTGTCAATGATATTTGGAATTAGTAAGAAATAAATTTTCTTTCATAATGAATAAAACGAAAGATCCACTCAAAATTTCTATGAAGATAACGATACGAGGATGAATCGAATTGTCAGATCATATTTTGAGATCCCTAGTTTAAAAGAGAATTATTTTTCTTTTATTTCCATTAGATTGGTTTTCGATTATACATATAATTAGTACGTATCGTAAGATGACCTATTAATAAATTGCTCTTTTCTTTTAAAAATAAACTAGTAGCTGAATTTGTGTTTGGTCAATTAAGCTATCTGAAACGTCTTGTCAAACACATACTTGAATTAAGTCTAACTTCTTAGATCCACCCGTCACACTCCCATATTTATTTATTTAACATAATATCAAAACTTTAGTATTGGGTTACCTATTTGAGCAACACAAATTCACATTTAAGATGAGTATTATTAGTCTTTAAATTTAAGACGGGTCAAATACTATATATATCAATTGACCCACTTGTTGCATATAAATACCAAAACATTTATCATTATTACCACCTTGTGATAGTATTATTTGATCCGTCTTAAGCTTAAAATAAATACTGTTCTTTAAACAAGACTTAGGGCATGTTCTTTCCAGCTTAATTTCAGCTCATTTCAGCTCAGTTCATTTCAGCTCAGTTCAGCTCTATTCAGTTCAGTTCAGCTCAGCTTTATTCAGTTCAGTTCAGCTCCACTAAATTCAGCTCACTTCAGTTCTACTCATCTTAAACTTTTTTTTTATTAATATTAATATTAGTTATTAATATTATTTTATTACTATTATTATTATTATTATTATTATTATTATTAATTAATTAATTAAATAATACTCCCTCCATCTCATAATTATCCCTCGTTATAACTTTGACCATATATAAATTTTAAAGTATAAAAACTTAGACGTTATAAAAAAAAACATTTACATTCATCATAAAAAAAAATTTGGAAACATATTTTTTAAATGAAAAAAAATATTGAATATAAATGAAGAGAAATCAAATCAAAGTGTCGTCTCGAAAAATATGCAATACAAAATACAAAAATTATTATGAACTGGAGGGGAATATTCTATTAATAACAACTATTATCAATATTATTAATATTACTATTATTATTTATTATAATAATTATAATTACTATTATTATTACTACTATTATTATTATTATTATTATTATTATTATTATTATTTTATAACTACTACTACTATTATTATTATTATTATTATTATTATTATTTTATAACTACTACTACTACGACTAATGATAACAACTAATAATATTTATCATTATCATTACCATTATGATTATGATTATGATAACAACTAATAATCATAATTATTATTGTTGTTGTTGTTATTATTATATTTATTATTATTATTATTATTATTATTATTATTTATTATTATTTTTTCAGCTCAGTTCAGTTTCAATAAGCTTATTTCAGTTCAGCTTTATTCAGTTTAGTTCAGTTTAGTTCAACTCCATTCAGTTCAGTTCAGCTCAGCTCTATTAAATTCAGTTGAGTTCAACTCTAAAAAATCAGAAAGAACGTGGCATACTATTTGAGCAAAACCACTTTTGGTAGACAACTCTAATTGTTAAGGTAGTAGGTTGCTATTTCATGAACTTACAAGCAAGTTATTAAGTTAAATTATTGGAGAATCTCTAAGGTTATAACATATGAGCAATGTTTATGAAGTTATAAAATTCGATCTTTTATTATTTTTTTATTACACGAAGCATAAAAGTATATGATTACCCTATAGCCTATAGGTTATAATTTGTGCTATTGTGGTACCCTTTGCATTCTCTCATCATTTTTGTTTTAAGATTGTTACCGGATCAAGAGATGACAAACACCAATTTTTTAAATATTTCAGGCTTCCTTTTATATGTCATATATAACAGATTTGTCCTTTACTTTTCAATTTGTCAAATGTAATTGTTGACAAAATACAATATTCCATATAAAACAAAGGGACGTGCTTTTGATACGAAATTTTGCGGAAGCGATTGTAAAGAATAAAGACTAATAATAAAATAAAGGATATTTGCTTTGAATTCCGCCAAAAACTCAAAACAATGGGATATTTGCTCGAACTAGACCTATAATTCGAACAATGGTAAACTATAATCAAGACCTATTGATTACATTTCGGGTTAGTGTTTGAAAACGCGTCAAACAATAACAAAGAACTGATTGAAACTCGACAATCAAAGGATTTACTTTTATTCTTATCTTGTGGTGTCCAACAAAACAAGCTTGACTGACTATATATAGCCTTACAATGAAGCAAATAGAAAGCCAACAGCCTTAGTTATTAAGAATGGCTATTATTACACATAATGATAAACATTAAGGATAATTATTAGGCAAATTACATAAAAATAATCCAACGTTTAGACAATCTTCCAAAAGTAATCCCACTTCGGCTCTTTTACAAAATTAATCCCAAGTTTTGGTTTGGGTTACAAATTTGGTCTCATCTATCCCAATCCTAATTTCTATTATTAGGTTTGACATTAATAAATCTGTCCAAATAAAAAATGTGTACATTTTTATGATAAAACATGAAATTTCCCTTTGCCTATATTTCAACCTGACAACTACAAAAGACAAATTAATTCACCAATTCAAATGTGAAAATATTAGCATGCTATGAATTAAGAATAAGAGTAGGAGGATAACAAATCTTTACATTTTTCGTCCAAATGTTCAAATTAAACATGGCATCCACTTATTTCAAACCATAAAACCAAAGGTATTCCATCAATTATTAATCCTACAATTTTTAAAGCAAAAATTAAAATTCTTCAACTAATTCTTTATCGAGAAAAAAATGTCGGATGGGAGGAGGATGGTGTAGTGATGGATTGGTGAATATTGAGACAATTATAACAAACACAAAATTTATGGGTAAACATAAGAACATTAATGAAATGAATAAAATACCTTGAAAGTTGTCTTCTTTTAGCAAAAATGTAATATGATTGATACAATTAGAGGAAAAGAGGCTAGTGATAGGAATTGGTGATGGTGTAGTTCAATAGAATGAGTGAATAATAAATTAATGTGGAGCCGAGATTTTTTATTTTTTTTAAATAGAATAAATTGGTATGGAATTAGCTTTGTAAAGTAACCTAGTAAATATAATTAGGTTCGTAAAAAGTCGGACTATTATCGTAACCCAAACTAAAACGTGGGATTATTTTTTTATAAGAAATAAGGTGGAATCATTTTCGGAAGATTGTTCAAACGTTGGATTATTTTTGTGTAATTTGCCTAATTATTATTTATAAACATAATGATCCATTAAGTGCTTGATCATCTAAAAGACGTATCGAATTCGCATCATACTCCCTTTCTTTGAAAAGAATTGACCCGATTCTTGAAATCATTTAATCCCTTGGGATCGTCGTAGGTGCTTTCAAATGAGAACAAACCGACATGTCTTACTTTTTTTGGATGAACAATACTCGACGAGACCAGGAATTATTTTTTTTTCCGGGTGAACAGTAGCCTGACGAGAACAGTTTTTTGTTCGGATGAACAGTACCCGGACGAAAAAACAGTAATTTTTTTTTTTTTTTTAACTTCCACGCCTTAAATAACAAATTACAAGAAGCGTGCTCAAGAGATCAAAACCGATTAACCCTCAAACTACCTAGCTCGAGTTTAACCCTTGAATTCCAATCGCAATCAGAAATTCAACTAACAACTTGGTTTGACACTCCTAGGACCGTCTAGATTTAAGGAAATCAAGAGCCTAAGCTCTGATACCATATGACGCGAAATAAAACTTGCAAAATTTCGTATCATATGGCATCAGAGCTTAGGCTCTTGATTTCTTTAAATTCAAGACGGTCCTAGGCTTATCAAATTCCAAAAAAAAATTAAAAAAAAATACTGTTCACGGGGTAAAGTTACCGTTCATCCGAAAAAAAAAAAAGATGGAGGCTTTAAAAATTTTCAATCACAAAAAAGGTTTATGCTTTTATGAAGAAATTCAAGAGAAGTATGATTATTTCTTAAATTTGAATTTACCTCCGTTCTTCGATGATTTTGATGAGCCGTTATTTTCTAAGGGTGAAGAGCATGTTGTTTATAATGACGGTTGTTCCATTGATTTCAATCATCCTCCTATATTTGACGATTATAGTAAAGAGGACATGGTTGATGTATCGGCAAGGGAGTTATTTTGTTCACTTGGTTCGGGTCACAATTTCGATATATGGATTGTGAAACTGAACTTCTACAAGAACATAATAAATCCCAACGGGTTTCTGAATTATCGCGATTATTATTTGATTGATTTGCAGGTACAAGAGTATGTTTCAACGGTGGAAAATGAGATGAGTCTTGACATTATAGTTGTGTTCGTTTTTGATCCGGGCATTGGACAACAAAGGAAAGGCACATGTTGTATCAAAATACTAGCCTTTATGTCGACATTAGTAGGTACAAGAATTGGGACAATTCTTTTTGAAGAAAGGGCGGATGATACGAGTTGAGATACGGGTCAATGGAGGGACGAATTCAATTAAAATCGGAGATCAGTTTAATGCATTCCCGATGATTATTTTGGTTGGTTAAATGAATCTCGGGATGATTAAATGTATCTCGAATTTATTGAATTTGGAGCATTTATTGAAGTCGTATCCCAAGGCTGACCGTTCAAGTATTATTGTCCAACATAGTTAGGTTCATTTAGTCTCGATAATTATTATAGTCAGTTCAATGTATCATTTTCTAGTACATTGTATTTAGAAATTAGATTTTCATATTCATTCATGTAATTTAGTTTAAATAGATGTATTAGACCATCATTTTGAATAACCAATATTTTGAGAAAAAAAGAAAACTCGTGTCTCTCAATTAAACGTGTGTTACGTTTGTTTGTGAAACTCGGATTATTGCGATAATCCAAAACTAGTGATTAATTAGGACGCGTTTCCTAATTGTTACTCGATTGGAACCAATAGGTCTTGGTTAGCCAATCTCGTTCATCAAGTTATAGATCTAACTTGGTGTCTGCTTATCCATTTCATTTCCGCTGCAAGATATTTCGTATCAGCTTTTTCACATACGAATTTTACTCTTTCACATACGCTTTTTACGATTTTATCCTTGTCATTTTTTTTCTCATCTCCCTCACTCTAAACCAACTACCTACTATTTCCATCCTAAACCATCAATTCTTTTTTAAGGTGGAAAATAATTATCAGAAAAATTACTATCTTGCGATCAAATTACTATCTTGCGATCAATAACACTATCTTGCGATCAAATTAAAAATGAGGTCAATCAATCATTTATAAGTGATTGTGCAGAAATTGGGCGAGCAAAGTCAATTAGTGCACTCATTGATACTAACTCCAACATGCCAAGATAGCAGCACAAATTAGTTCATCAAAAAGTTCTAAAGGCAAAAAGAAACATACGAAGTTAACCAATCTATCTCAATCAATTAATTGCGTCAATAATTCAAAACAAAAATCTGAACAAACCCTAATTTCATCATTTACTAAATAAATATAATTTGATTTAAATAAAAATTAAACTTTGATTGATTATTAGGATCTATTGTTGGAGTCTTGGGGAGATTAGATTAGGTTTCAGGAAAAAAAAATGTTGATATAAGAATTAATTTGTTCTAGTTAGATAATAAGGATATTAGATGGAAAATTAATGAAAAAGTGTATGTGAAAAAGTAAAATTCGTATGTGAAAAAGTAATTCCGAAAACAAAACTTTATAAACAAATAATTTAAAAAATGTGTGAAACTTTTTTTATTAGGAGTAATAATTTAATATAACAAAATAAATAAATAAGTAATAGTAAGTCTCCTATGCGACAGTCACATTCCTCACTTTTTTGCAAAATGTGACCACTTTTTGTTAAATAGTTTTTTTTTTTTTTGGTACGATTGAGGGGCAAAGCCCCGATACAAATTAAACTAGATAGGAACTAATCGGGGAATGGCTACCCCTAAAACATCTTCACGAAGGATAGAACGAATCCCCTCGGGAGGAAGATCCAAATAGACTGGCCTATTGCCAGATAATACTCCTTCGTTAGCCAACCAGTCCGCTGCCCGATTAGCCTCCCGAAAGACATGATCTACTTTAACCGTCCAGTCTTCCATATTTATAAGATTAAGACAACGTTGCACTAGAGGGCGAAGACCGTTGCTTAGTAATTGTTCTTGATGAATAAAATTCACACATGTCAAATTGTCCATGTGCACTATCAATTTTTTAAAACCGAGTTGTCGAGCCCGTTCCAATCCCGTGACCAAGGCTCGCATTTCAGCACGCATTGAAGAACACACTCCACAGGAAAACATAAAAGCACTCAAAAACATTCCCGTTTCATCCCGGAAGATGCCCCCACATCCAGCCGGGCCCGGATTGCCCCTAGAGGCGCCGTCAGTGCTTAGTAATATCCAGCCGTGAGGTGGTGAAGACCAACGAATATATCGCTCCTCGTGTATTGTACCAGGGATAGGCGTGAAAAGCGAAAAAGGATCGAGGGCATTCTTTGTAGATTCGAATTGGTGTCGGAGGAACCGGATAGGATCACCCGGATTCTCATCTGTTCTTCCAAATACTACATTATTACGCCACCTCCAAAGCCACCAACATGTTATAGCAAATTTCATCGACCAGTCTTGAGAAGAAGTAGAAAACCCGTTACTAACATTCTCACTAATCCAAGTCGCGAAGGGTAACGAGAAGAAATTAATTGAGTTCGCACCTTCACCAATTAAGTGCCAAATTTCGGTAGAGTTAGGACAATATCGTAGAAGATGGTCAGTGGTCTCATCACCTTCCAAACATCTAGGACAAATGGGATCATCGTGTAATCCTCGTCGAACCCGATTAAAGTTAGTCATAAGACGACCGTGAGCAGCGAACCAGACAAACATGCGGATTCTCTTGTGCACGGGAAGCTTCCAAATAACATGCCAAGTGATGGGATTTGGGTCTGGAGGTTCAGCAGCCAATTTAATTAAGGACAAGGCTGATTTAATAGTGAACTTACCATTAGACGAGGCATTCCAGTGTAAGGTATCCTCCAAATATGGCTCCGGGGATAGCGAGTAAGCAGCTATTTTTTGCAAAGCGTCTCGTGGCAAATAATTCGAGAATGTATCCCATCTCCACCCTGATTCTTCGTCCCACATATCACTGACCGTGGCCCCTAGAATATCGACCGGTACGGGTTCCAAAGCTCGATCTGACAGACAACCTTGTTCGACCCATGAATGGTCCCAAAACAAGGTTTTTCGGCCGTTACCCACTGTTACCCATTAATAGTGACCACCTTGATAATAAATGTTATTTTCAAGTTATAAAAGATGATTACTGTTTACTAATAAATGATCACTATTTATCAAAAAGTGGTTACACTTAACCCGTCGCATATGCAACGGTCTTAAATGAGAATTTGTGGATAAGTAAATAGACATGGAGTAAATAATTATTCTAAAATTATAAAGAAGAATAATTCCTTTTTAAAATGATATAGTGGACCAAAAAATGTATAGAAACTAGAAAGTACTCCTATAACTTATCTTGATATTTGCTAACCTCACTTTGTGTGTGTTAAAAGGCCAAAGTTTCTCTATTCTTTAATAATTGGGAATCAAACTCTTTGATTTTTGCTCTCAAAAAATGACAATCGGTTCTGCAGGATCCAGTGTTGTTGGTATGAATTAAAACCTCAATCAATTAATTTCTTATCATATGTTTAATTTATTTGTTTATAAATTGCATTACTTTTTTTATGCATTTAATTATTTCTGTTGATTACTTTTCTGGGTTCTATCAAGAATTGTTCTTTATTAAATTGATTGTTAGATTTTGTGTATTATGTTTGAATATGATGTGGGTTTTGGTTAATTTTGCCTGTTATTGATCATGGATTGAGCTAAGGTGATTTAGTTGAGAGATTAGGGTTTTTAAATTAGCATTTGGGGGAAATTTGGATTTCTATTGTTAATCGAAGTTAGTATTTGGGTGTTGGTATTAGTGTTGGTATTGGCTCGTTTCAGTCATTTGTTTACCTTTTTAATTGATCGGAGTTAAAATGATTGAGACGTTGGTATTATTAAAGAATAAAGAGCAGATGTTCATAAATTTCGGCTGTGTCTGCCGTCACTGCATTTTTGGCATAATAATGAATCTGAAAGCTCAAGGGAGGATCTATAAATTAGTTTAATTGTCCATGTGTTCATGGAGGATGATTTGTAAGATTATTGGGTATATGACTGTATGAGTCTATCTTTGGGAGAACAATTCGTTGAAGAAACCGATGAGGGGTGTTATGTACGTTATATCGTTGTATATTGGTAGCATATGGTGAGCATAGGCATTTACAAGCTTAGTAAGGGATCACGTTGGATAATTCGTGCTACAATGATATTGTTTATAGCGATAACTTTTCAAATGTAATTTGATTTTCAGAGAATGACCTAGAACTGGGAACATTACCTCGTGGAATCTTACCGAAGTTCATGTCTCGTGTAATAGATGCGTCTACCCTACTTGTGTTATGTAGATACTTATGATCAATGTCAGACCATTAAAAGTTGTTTCAGGTGTCCCAATAAATATTTTAAAGATGTAATTTTATAATTTATATGATGTAGATTTTCAATTTCTTAGCTCATAAATTGGGCAAAATGCACATTTGTTTCCTTCCGGTGTTTAGGGACCGCTGGTCTTAAAGGGTAGATCCACTGGCCAGCGGTGTTTATGATGGTTAAAACATTATTCCGTATCAAAAGCTTATCCACGATTAATCACATTATGTTTCCTAGACACCCTCTCCACATCATTAATATGTTCCTTATCAATGATGGGCTTCACTAATCACTCCGTGTCTCCGTTGCTGCCTTTATAATTTCCAAAGTACAAAAGCTTGACCTCAATGAGCTAAACATCTACATCTCTAAGTTACTCAATCTCTTTGAAACACATTATTTCTGTCTTCTCCTTGTAACCTCTACTGCTTCCGTTCATCTTCCCATCCAAGCACCATGCTCCAAGTTAACCTTCCACTAACCTTGAACTAGCTTCTTTACCGATACCTGTTTGCAGTGTGGTAACCCTTGCATATACAGCACCATCCGAACTCCCCCACTCCTTTTGGACAATGGCTTCACAACCGTGCTTATTCTCTGTTACACTTCTAAGGTTGAATTTGATTTTATTTGTTCACCGTGAATCCGTGATAACCTTTGTGTTATGATTGACGTATTCTTTTTGATAGTTTGAAAGATGGTGATTATAAACTTAAATTTAGTCCCAGCCTCGCAGGTATATCTTAATTGTGTGCCTGATCATGCTTGTAATTTTCATTATTCCATATAGTTCCTAGGAACTTCAGATTGCTAGAGGAACTTGAACGTGGTGAGAAAGGAATTGGAGATGGCAGTGTTAGCTATGGAATGGATGATAGTGACGATATTTACATGCGTTCTTGGACAGGGACAATAATTGGTCCACACAATGTGAGTAATTCTGTTAGACATCTGAGTGTAGCTTTTGTTGAAAATGCTTTGAGTTGGTAGCATAATATTAGTAATATCTATTTTAAGGACCATGGACCTCTTATAATAAATGGTACGAAGTACTAATATAGATAAATACTTAATTGGTTATGCACATAAATAGAAAATGTGACGCTGCCCTGGACCTCGTGGTAGGCGCTTCCTATCCAATAATGAAGAGTAGTTGTTTTCATGATATCCTCTAGACTCTCGTAGTTGACCAAGATGTATGTTTTGCACTGCATGTAAATTCCCTCACGCGCTGACCCAAGTGCTTGCAAATGTTACCTTTTTGACAATCTTATGCTCTAATTTGCATCCTTGCTGTAGCCATTTGCCTCTCTTGCCCTTCTCTCCATAATTACCTGCGTAACCCTTCTTGATTTTGTAGCCATGTGGTCCGTTACTTTCTTATTTTTCATTGAAGATTAATATATTTACCTCTTATTTTATTTCCTGTTGTATCCCTGCTAAATATTTTAGTCTCTATTTCAGTCAGTTCATGAAGGCCGCATTTACCAGTTGAAGCTCTTCTGCGATAAAGATTATCCGGAGAAACCGCCTAGTGTCCGCTTTCATACACGTGTCAACATGACTTGTGTAAACCATGAGACTGGAGTGGTAATTTTCATGGATTTCTGCCAATTATTCTGTAAATAAGTTGTGTTATTCTGTTTGAGGAAAATAAGCCTTTGTTTGATAAAATGTTTTGCCTTCCTAGTTCATGCCCATCCCTGTTGAGGCGTCAGATGGAACAGATATGCCTTCAGGGATTTGACTGCATCATATTGACTTTATATGTATTCTAAGTTCTAGAATGTGACTGTTGGAACATTATAAATTTTGGTTCGATGCCTTATTATATGGAAAATTTTTGAAGGGGGGGAATTCGGAAAAAGGAGTTCCTCGTTTAGATAACAATGAGGGACTTGAACTCTGGAAGGGAATGAGAGGATAGATAATTTATGAAGATGATGGGACTTTGAAAAGAGCTAAGAAAGTTTTCCTTCAAATCTCTCTGTTATGAAGTTTTGGAAGGAAAATAGTCCCCGCCCTACTTATCCTCCCTTATACCCTCTCTTCCTTTCTGTACCCTCACCCATTTACTCCATTGGTTGGATAATTTACGTATTCAATTTGTCTCCACTATTCCTCTCTGGTTATGTTTCAAAGAGAATACGTTTCCGCTTTTACTTCCCTGTTTTCTTCTACCAGCCATCAATCCCCACCACCTTTTCCCGCCCATCCTAGCCCGAAACAGCAAACACACTCAATCTCACCACTGAAACCCTCTTCCCAGCCATAAAAAAAATGACCAACACCTCTCTTAATACCCTTCCCGACACCCGAAATCTAACCCACACCCCAAACCTACTTCCTCACTATCTAAATCCCTATTTCGACCCTGAACCCCTGTTAACCGTTATTACTGTAGTAGGTTTGGAGAGGTGTGTGGGGGGGGGGGTCTGATTTCATGTGCAAGGGACGGTGTTTTGAGGGTTTGTGGGCTGAGGGATCTGTTTTTGTTCGTTTGGGGTGGGGTGGATTTTTGGTGATGCACACTCGAGCTGTGGTAGAGGCGGGGCAATGTGATGGTTCATGATTGGCTGAGATGGAGATTGAATAAACGGGTGATGAGGGTAGTTAAGGGGAGGGGTTATTTTTTAAAATAACCGACTCAAACCCTACTTGCATTTGCGCTCCTAACTACTAATCTGGAAATGATCGTAAAGAACAAGTTTTGGGAGCATTGTTTTATCACCAAATAAGATATTTTTGGTTCCCTCCCTCCCTATTTAATCTTTTTCCTTCCCTTCATTTCCCCCATCCAAACAAGGAGCCCATTCTGAGATCTTGATTATGCCGTTGATGAAATTATTGATCTTCTTGTTTAGCTTAATGGTTGGCGTAAAAATTCAGAGCTGCAATTCCCTGTCTTCGTAATGGTTTTACTTGATTAGCTAGAGTATTATCTAAAAAAACAGGTGAACTTTACGCACTTGAGATTTTGTGTCCATGTTAGTAATCCACCAGAACGATTACTTGAAGTGTCGTACTCTATTTGAATTTGTAAGCTTGATAAGGTTTAGCTGTGGCTTATTCTATTCTGTGCGAAATGTGGACTAGCTGATGTTTTATAATATCACTGTATATCTTGTATGCATTTTTCCTCTTTAGAAGGTTTTGACTTTTGATACGAGGTGTTGGCAGGTTGAACCAAAGAAGTTCGGAATGCTAGCAAACTGGCAGAGGAATTTCACCATGGAGGACATTTTGACCCACCTCAGGAAAGAAATGGCTTCTTCCCACAACCGCAAACTCGTGCAACCTCCAGAAGGAACCTATTACTAGTCGACCTCATTTTGTCGATCCAAACTTATCTTTTTATGTCGAAATGCTTAAACGTTGAGCATGTTGATGATTTCGTACATACTTACCGTTCTCCAGTTTTAATGGAAGCCCAGGTAAGTGAAAAACTGAAACCGGCTTCTATTGACTCTGTAGAATGGACTTCTTTCATGTGTGTGCTTTGTAAGACTGGCTTGACTTTAATTTATAAACACTTGTAGACTTCCCATTTTTCTCTGCATATTTGTCGAGACTTTCAATTTGATTATCAAAACCGCATGCTTGTATTGAATTTGCGTGAGTCGATAATAGGAACAATCGATGTGTAGATAGTATATATTAGTATGTCCCATTATTTTTTTACGGAATATTTCACAAGAAGTCCAAAACTCGTGTAATTGATCATGCAATTCCATAGTACTAGTAGTTAAAATAGCAATCCGTCCATTTCGTAGAAATTCGAATTCCTTTTGATTGTTAACTAAATCTTAAGTGTACTTTTGTTAGATCTTAGATGTAAAAATTGATGTCATTTTGCAAATTCTCTATTCTATTAATAATGGGATGGATTTCATGTATACATTATGTGATTTGTGTCGCAGTAGGGTATAGGGATGTGATATCTAATTAACTGACTGCGCTTCTTTCTACGGTTGAATTATAGTAACTGGACGTAATTTTCCCGTTGAATCACTAAGACTCATTCGAGATGATCTGCTATATGTAGTTAATATAAGAGTAAAGCTAAGTATATCCAACCGCTATCCCGAGACCCATGGAGCAGATGAAGGCATAGGCATTGAATTGAAGTAATATTGTTGATGTTAGTCTCTGGAAAGCTGTAACTTGAACTCTATTTCACTGTCGCCAAAATCACCAACAAATGTTAACAAAAGATTTCGAAAGAAAATGGCATACGCCACAAAATCTGAAGGCATCTTGTAAACTAAACGCCTTCTACATTTACCTCAGATCACTTTTACATTGAGCAATACTTCAATTACTATGGCCAGTCGACCTGCGAGGAAAGTGACTGAAGTCTGAAACCAACTTATTTATGCTTGCGGATTGGAAAAGGAGTCGGCCATGGGCTAGGCAAGAATGGTTCGAGAATCTGCCGTTCAAAAAACTGCGAATCAGAGGCACTGTACTTGTTGTTAGGAAGTGTATAAACATGATGTAGAGATGAATTTCCGACATCAAAGAGCTTGACAATCAAAGGATAATCTAGCTTGTAAATCTTGTCACCAATAACAGTACCGTTTATTAGATTATAGTGATCAGCATCTACACTAGAATCAACATCGAATTTTTTAACCCACGACTTATTAACATAATCGACAAGTTCCCAAATCAAAAATCTTGGAGATGTAACCGAAATCACGAATCTGAGGCGGCCTTGGAACGTTTCCAATGAAAAGGTACAATCATCGTCGACCTCAGAATCGAGAGAATCCAAAGGTGGCAAAGGAATGACATCACATAGTTCCTGAGGGTTGTTGAAAGGGTCATATACAGCAATGCAGTCGTCAATACACCAGTGAAACTTTCCGTTAAAGAAGACAACCTTATTAATTGCATCGGGTTTGCTGCTCCATCTACGGCCAGGAGGACAAGGAACACGGAACAAGGCCCAACCAGGTTTATCGTCAGCAGAAGAGAAGACACGAATGTTGAACAAATTAGCATACTGATTAAAGTAGACGGATATGACAGTGAAGTCAATCAGGTTCGGGTTAAAATCAGGATTTTTGTCAACGGTCTCAGAATAGGAAGCGACGTCAGCCCAAATTTGAGAGCCGGGAGAGCGTAAATAGTAGCAAGCGAAGCCAACTGAATCGCAGGTTGAGAGAGAGGGTAGTTCCAACCAGTGCTTGGTGACGGGGTTACAAACATAATATCGATAATAGGAGACATTGTTATAGTATATATATTGGGCTGCAAAAGAGGGATCATGGAAGATGCCCTCGAGTAAGACTAAACCACCGTAAGTGGCCTTGAAGTGAATGTCGACCAACACCTTCTCGACAACACCAGGAGTAAAATCATAGCAATAGTTCTCTGGGCAGAGAGACGGAATGAAATCAATGTTTAAGGGTAATGAAGCGGAATCCTTTGGCAAGACGTAAACTTGTCTAATTGTGGTTAGTCCATTAATTCCGCGTAAGGGACGCTCAATTGTGAAGAGTAGCATGTTGTTATTAATGGTATTATTGTTGTCATTAAGTACACGACGAATAAAGGAGCGCAAAATAAGGAGAATAAATAACAGAATGCCAATGCTTGGAGACGGACTTGCTACGATGAAGGAACTTAGCAGGACATCGTATGAGGATTTGAAGTAATAGATCATCAGTCAGATTACTAATGCTTGATGAATTTGATATCGATTTTTTGTCGTCGCAACAATTATCAATCTGCTTATACATAATCTCCTTCTCTTAGCTAGTCATCTATCCATTATTATGTCTACGTAGGAAATTATGGTAATCTCTCTTCTTAGCTAACGAAGAAGGTTTTATAATAACACAAATTACACTCTGTTACCAATTAGGAATTAGGAAATTGTTACTTTTAAGTAATAATACTATTGGAAATTAGGAAATTAGGAGCCGGTGATAATATAACGTGCCTCGTCTTTTCTTCAAAAAAAAAATATTGACGTCGTATAATTCATGGTCATGAATTCGGAATGCCATACTTTTTTTTTTAAATTGATTGTTTTCTTGAGATCTTCGATTTGGAAAATAGGAATTGATTGATACGAGATCACTGTTCCTTAGCTTAGTGAACGTGTTGCAAGAGTTATGGTCGGTCAAACGTTTTTAACTAAATAAACTTTGACCGACTATATCTCATGGCTACGAGTTCGCAAAGTAACATTTTTTTTTCAAATGGATCGTCTTTACAAGAAGTTTAGTTTGAACAAAAAGATTTGTTTTTTTTTGAGTTCATAGCCAAGAGTATTAAAACTCATGTTGGTTCGTCGAGAGGGTGTTGGTTGACATGGACTTGAAGGCCACTTATGGTGCTTTAGTCTTACTAGAGGGCATTTTCCGTGACCACACCTCTGCCGACTGCCATCCCATATTATCGCAATCTTTCCTACTATCGATATTATGTGTGTAACCCCGTCACCAAACACTGGATTGAACTACCTTCCCTCACTGCTCGCGGTTCTCTTGGATTCACTTGCTACTATTTACAATCTTCCGGTACTCGAATTTGGGCTGATGTTTCTTCTTATTCAGACATCATTCACCACAATCCTGATTTTAACCCGAACCTCATTGACTTCACTGTCGTATCTATCGACTATCAAAAGCAGGCCGATGTGTTTATCTTTCGTGTATTCTCTTCTGCTGACGAAACACATACACCTGCTTGGAGCTGGACCATGTAGTTCGTAAAAACGCTGTAACAAAGAAAAGAACAAGAGTACCGAATTTTGTAGTGACGTGGTAAGAGAGCCACTGCCTTGAAAACTATTTTCCGGTACGACCGTGGTGGCGATCAGCAGATGACCGGTAGTTCCCCAAGGATTTACACTACAGCACCCGAGGTTGCCCACTCAAGACCCGAGAGCTTTGGAACGATTAAGAACAGTACCCAGAACTTATAAGTAGTATAGACAGAAGAAGAGAGGGAGAGATGTTTTGAGGATGTGTTTCTGTATTGAGTATACTGCTCTATTTATAGGAAAAATAGAGCAGTTACTGAGAGCAAAAACTGTTGGAGCCAGTGTCCTCCACAGTTAGTGCAATAACATAAATAAATCTCTGTAGGTTCACAGGGTATACTTCGTATAATAATCAGTTGATTAACGTTTATCAATAACGGTTGGCTTGCTAGATAAGTTTGACGTTATTGTCATACTGATGGCGGTAATCAACTGGTCCCTAAAAGTCACACCTATTGGATGTGTTCGAGAGATATGATTATTTGAGAAAATAATTACTTCCTCCATTCAACTCCACTCTACCACTTTCATTTTTGCACACTATTCATGAGTCGGTATCTAATTGCAATTTTCTCTCAATATATAAGTGAAAATATATTCATGTGTGATCTTGTTTGATTCGTCTTTACGAGTACATTATTAATATCCAACTTTTATAATTTTTGCAAACACGTAGCTAACAATATTTACCGCGTAAAACACGTCTCGACAAACGTGAAAAAAAAATTTGGTAGAGTGGAGTTGAATGGAGGAAGTATGTTGATGCCTTATAATATGACTAAAAGGTTAGTCAGTGTTTTTTGACTAAACGGTTAGTCAATGTGATGATAAAAATTATTTAATACAGATTAAATAATGTTGTTTAGCCGAATTAACAGTAATTCGCGATTAAATATAAAAGGTTATATTTAATTGTCATATATATTGCAAGCTAAATTAAATATAAACTGATATGTTGAATTAGTAAAATTGTAAATATACGGATATTTATAATTAATAATATACGGATATTAATTGCAATATATTAATAGCTAAATATGAACCGAAAATAGAGTATTATAATACTCTAAAATTTCGGCCATATGGAGGGTTTTTAGGAAAGAAAATACCTTTCCTAATTACACTAGGATACCTTGTGATAGAGAACTATATAAAGGAATTGGTTTCCCTATTTTACATGATCTTGATCAACCCTAATCACAAGTTGAGCCTCCACCATCACATAATTCACAAAAGAGAGAAAACGGTTTCTCAAGAGTTCTAGCAATCTCAAGGCATATCTTGTTCCATCTAGGGTGTTTTGATTAGGAGAATACCTATTTTGGTATTTGTTCTTAGGCCTTTATCGCAAGGACTAAAGGTTATTTCTTAATCCCTTCGTCTTATGCAATTTTGTTTATGACTATTAATCATATAAGTTAAATTTCATTATAATCCTGTCGATTTAAAGGGTTGTATTCGGATACAAATTCCCACAAGTGGTATCAGAGCATTAGGGCTATGAAATTTTTATATGATTTTCACATAAATTTGAATTGTATAAATTTTATAAAAAAAAAAAAAAAAAAAATTTTCGGTGCAAAATTTTTTTTTTGGCCGTGTGATTTTTTTTTCTTCCTTTGTTGTTCCATTCGATTCTTGTATTATAATTTTTAATAGGTTAAGATGATAATATGAGAATTTGTAGATGTATAGGATTCAATGCTGATTGAATTAAAACGTGAATGGATTTGGTTTGATTGTTGATGAACATAAATTTGTGCTTCATATTTTCGGTATCAATGTTTAATATTGATTAGATATTGCTAGTTTGTACCGATCTAGCTAATATAAGCAAAATCGATTTTTTCATCCGTTCAATTTTTTTTTTGCCACTGTTTCGGCTGCTGTACTTAAAAAAAAAAAAAAAAAAAATTTCGTCTTTTTCTCAGCCTGCAGTGCTGTTTTTCGTTTTTTTTGTGTTTTTTCCGGTTTTTCTAAAAAACCGTGACAGCTATATTAAAAAAAAAAAAAAAAAATTTTCGTTTTTCCTGACGGTGAACAGTAACCGTACCGGGAATTTTTGTTTTTTTTGTGAAGCGGTTCACATTGATACCATATTATTTTAAAGCGGTTTAAAATAATATCGTTGTAATTCATATTAATTATGAATTTTCATTGGATTTGAATGATATCTCGTGATTAATTACGGAATTATCACGTGATTAGAATGGTGGTTTGGATAATTAATCAATTTAATTTTGCATTGTTTGATTAATTTTTAGTTGATGCTTTTATTATGTTGAATGACGCTTGAATGGTTTATTTTACGCAATTTTGTACAATCGGTTGTAATTTACTAGTGTGGCCTTAGTAGATTATGTTTTCGTAATGAAGGAAACATAGTCTTGGATGTATTATGAGATCTCGTATCTCCGCTTTGTAATTTTAATTTTCATTATTATTTTTAATTAGAATGTAAATAGGTTTACATCTGTAATTTTAAATGTATTTTGAGAAGATTCGAGACGGAGATCGGATAGCTCACTCCCGCTACAAGGACCAAGATGGAACATCAAGACTCGGGTCCAAGGAGGATTCCAACTTGTATTTTGTTCATTTTGGTAGTTAGGCCACACTAGGTGCTTTATTTTGCGTTTTTCTTATTTTTCTCGTTGCTTATTCACATGCTAGAATAAATTGCATCATATTCCGCCTAAACCAAACCACCTAAGATTGCATGAAAAATGATTCATATAGATTGAATGTTTGTATCATGGACATACGGATGTCACTCGTCTTTAGGGCCATCACCTTAGTTTAAATCATTATCGAGTTGCTAGACATTCGTTCACTTAAATGAATTAAAGTTAAAATGATGGGACCTTCCCCTATAAATAAAATTGAGACTAGTCTTTATAGGGAAAACTGCTATGAGCCCCTTCTTCGTCGGAAGTCATAATATGACCCCTTCTACGTTGGGTAAGTAGTGAGTGTTGACCTATTTTATCTCAACATTATAGTACGAGTAATATCTCGTGATTATGATGGACTAAAGATAGAATTTACAGAAATTTATCGACCAGGAATTCTAAAAGTAGAATTAGCCAAGAGGTTGGCTTATCAATTTACAGAAATTGAGTCTTGGGATCATTTATATAATTCTTGAGGGAGGTCAATTGTATAAATGCATGAGTCATCGCATTAAACAGTTTTTGCATTAAGACTTAATTTTAAAACGATGAAACTTATCATATTCATTTTATTTTTCCACAGTTTTCGAATTCGTTATATACAGATATAACTGCTAAATAACAATATGGCTGGCCATACTGATGACCCAATGCCAAGTGCCACGCTCGAACGTGAATCCTGGCTTAAGATGTTCATGGACACTATGAATCAGTCAACGCGACTGAAGAATAACGGGTCCAACTTTTCGGACTGGGAGGCGGCATTACGGAATGCTGCCATTGCTGACGGTAAGCTCAAGTACTTGACTGAGCCACTACCGCCCAACCCAGGCCCCAATGCAAGAGCAAATGAATCACTTGCTTATAGTGATTTCATGATGGAGGCGGGTGCGATAAAGAACGTACTCATCTTTTCAATGGAATCAAATTTGCAAAGGCGATTCATTGCCCATGGTGCGAATAAGATTTTCACCACACTCTCTAACGAGTTCTCGAAAGCTCCGAGGATCGTTAGCTATGAGCATACCTGTCGCTTCTTTGAAGCAAAACTCCAGAAGGGGCAAGCTGTTAGCCCACACATTCTCAATATGATTGAGAATGTCGAAAAACTGGAGGCACTTGGTTGCAAAATCGATGAGAAGATCGTCATAGACCGCGTTCTTCATTCACTTCATGATGGTTTTGCCCTTTTCAGGGCAAATTACTATATGAATGATATGAAGAAGAGTCTTCATCAGCTCCACTAACTCCTTGTACAGACAGAGAGTGATCTGAAATTGAGTGGGAGTCTGAAACAGGACGTTCTCATGATAGCAAACAAGGGCAAAGGTAAGGGCAAGGCTAAGGCCAACCTAGCTGTAGGGAAGCCGAAATTCAAAAAGCCAGGGCAGGGCAAGAGTGGGCCTGGTGAGTAACCAAAAACGAAAGTATCCAGATACACTCGGTTTTTAGTCAATGGGTAGTTATTTTTGAGGAGACAAAAATCTCCCCATATAAAAGCCTAATGAGCCGTGAGAATTGAGAAGAGAAGAGAAAATTCAGATTTTATTTTTCTAACCTAATTTCTCACTACTGCCTCCATCATTCACACAGAGACAAAAGTTAACAGAAACTTTTGACAAAAACACAAAACAAAAGGTTAACAGTAACTTTTGGTTCTCTTTCTAGCAACACAAGGGCATTTCTCATACAGTCTTGGGTGCAACGATTAGGAGGATATCTACCTTGATATCTCTGTTCTTTACGCCAATTGCTAGGACCAGAGGTTGATTTCTAAATCTCTACTCTTATTCTTATTTTCGTTTATGACTAGTATAATCAAGTTATTACTTTTTCGTTATAATCCTATAATATTTGTATTGTGGTAATACCAATTTCCCACAGTTTCATCCAGGGACAACGCCCGCTAGCTCACACCGGAACCCAAAATATCACAAGCGAAAAGCCATCCAATCAAGCAACCTGTTCATCCATGAAAAACATGAACGTCACAGTCAGTGGAGAGTAACTCTGGGTTCTCCCAGCCATATCACATTAAACGTGCATAAAAGGAATTACAAAAGTAGAAGCATGCATATATGAATATACATGTGAAATACGATAAGGATAGATATGCAATTCAATATATAATGATAAGAGCATATGGAATACAAATCCGAATCCATCATGTTATACAAAGACTCGAGGAAGACACTCTTAGGCAACCGAATACGCTCACTAGGGCTTGCATCTCACCGTTAGCGGTATAAATTTGATAAGATTGAGACTCGACAAACAATCCATGCCAATCGTCTATGTCATGCAAGAGTTCAACTCAAAGTTCACATATAATTCAACTTACAAACAACCGTCCAATCATACAAATATAACAACATATTCTCTCACGGTAAATGACACGCACTAGCATCATGTACAATAGCAAGACAAGCCAATGGAAGCTCACGGGATAAGACATTTCCCGGAACCGTATACGATAAGACGTTTCGTATACTCATGACCTAGACAACAAGTTTCACGGGATAAGACGTTCCGGAATCATGTACGATAAGACGTTTCGTACACATAAGACTCTTAATCCTCTGGTAGGACGACGATAATAATACGGTCCTAGTCTAAACCTGGCCAGACTCTCGGAATAAGACATGTTCCGATTCGACATGTGGTAAGACGTTCCACATCCAAGACTCGATCATACAAAGACGTCGAGTACCCCAAATTCGGTCAACCTTCACGAAAGAGGCGGAAAGAGATCTATAGTCAAGTCAAGCTAGTACGCTACATGCAATGAAACCACCTCGCAAGTATACAACATTTGACGGCCGGGTCTATCAATGCAAAGCGTTCGCCTCCCAACAACGTCGTCATATGCCCACTAACATATGCAATTAAGCAGTAAGGATACATCCCCGTTCCGACATTTTAGCCTTACGAACCTGGAGGTAGCCAAGGGAATGAGAGTACAAAGCACATAACAAAATAGTACTCAAACCGTAGTATTTGTAAAAACCGACTCAAAGTGGGACATACCAAAAACCGTCACAAAACATGCGATACAAGGGAATGAAATATCATATATTCAAAACATTAATATTATAAGTCACTAAGTAAAATTTTACGATAAACGAACCATGCGAACTAGGCGGCCGGGCACCCGGCTGGGACAACATCAACCCGAGAACAACTATACTTAATTATCCATTTTCAATTATCAAAAATAACTACTATCAACTACCAATAATCGATAACCATCATCAACAATCATCAACTAACAACAATCATCAACAATAACACAATTCCTAAGCTTACTAATCATATTCTAAATACGATTTCTAACATAGTAAGCATGTAAAACACGTAAATGATATCGAGTAGCCCTTCACCGTTACCTTTATGCGTCTTTAAACGATTTTTAAGCCATCCTCCACTAGATAGTAATCTTTGTCGGGGTCTAGAAAGTCTCCACCTAAACAAAGACGACAAAAGATAAATATATTTCACCTTTGAGAAAGACGGATAAATTGAAAAGCGAGAAAGACGGTAATTTTATTACCAATACGGATAGAGGAAGATGAGAGGGGAAGAATAAGACGAACTTACGTGAATTTGAGCGAGGAACGAAAGAGTTATGACGATTCTAAGATTGGATCAAAATGGAGGCAATGTTTTTCTTTGGTTTCTTAGTGATGAAGTAAGTTTGAGTTGTGAGAGTATGAATTAGGTTAGGAGGTAGTATGTGGGAGTATGAGGGAAAAAGTCAAGAAAAAGTCAAAGACGACTTAAGACGGGTTTTACTTGAAATCTCGCGAAAAATCAAATACGAACTCGGAAATTCTAAATTCGACTCGGAAGATTTAATTCTAAACTAAAACTAAATATCGCTGAAAAGTATCCGTAAAAATATTTTTACTAGAAAAATAGGGTACATTTGCGGGTGTTACACATAGACAAAAATTAGGCAAAACAACACATTACTTGTAAAATCACACACTTCACAAAGGTAGACTTGAAGGTTACTTTTAACGAAGAAGTCATGGAGATGGACTCTTTCTAAAAAAAACCAAATACCACATGATAATCCAACACTTGGAATAAAATCGCAATTATTAAAACCAAAATTAGTTATGAGATAGGGATCGGGTTTACTAGTCGATTTAGTGTCACAAATAGCTAAGATTTAATTCCATTTGACGAGCAAAAGAAGTTAAGCTATAGAGTCTATTGATCGAATACGAAAGAGGGGGGGGGTGAATAAATTATTGAAAACTAGCCCCACTTATTCGATTTATATGATGTGTATTTAATTACTTGACTTTATGAATTAAAATCAACTAACTATTTAATCAAAGTGTTGAGCAAGTAACGAAAATAAAGAAAGACATACGAGGTTTTTGAAGTGGTTCAGTTTCACAATTCGAAACCTACGTCCACTATTCTCGATTAATAATTTTTAGTACATTTCTTCGGATTACAAAAATTATCAACCCACTCGTATAATCAACTATGATTATAACTCAAGGTGAGTATCGCTAAATACTCTATACTATCATACGTTAATAAGAAAGTACAATATACTCCGTAACTCACAAGGATTCTCGTTAAAGAATAAGTAAGATTATGTGATGTATTATTATCAGATAAATATTTCACGCGAGCGATTAACAATAATTGATGCACGATTTTTTCGGAAAAACAAACAATATAAATAATAAATATTTTGCTCAAAGTCTGTTTAAAATCAATTTGTAAAATTCTCTCAATGTGTGTAAAAGTCGTTATGAATGATTAAGATGAAAGGAGTATTTATAGTAGAAGCATAAGAGATATAAAATATAAAACCCTAGCTTTCTCTTTAAGAAATATATTTATCTTCAATATCGCAAAATATTATTTTAAAGATATTATTAGAATCCTAGGTTGATGCAAACAAGGAAACAGGCCATAGAGGCCGATTTCCTCATCATCACACAACCCTAGGTGTTTGCCTATGCGCACGCAACCCTAGAAGGAACAAACCCTAGGTTTCACGAAACCCTAGGTGGCACAATCATTAGGTGGGCTTATTAGGTTAACAACAAATTGAGATAGAATGCATTAGAAACCTTAGGTAGCATGACAACTCATAAGTTGTATTACTAACCAATAGAATCTCATAAATACATCATCTATTTGAACTTTTGATAAATATAAAAATACTCTTTCTCTTTTTTGAAAATCATTTAAAAGATTTATTTCAAAAATCATGCATCAACTTTATTATCCAAAGTTATAGGTTAAAGGTATAACTTTGAACTTAGTATGTAAAGTTATAAGTGAGTCATAACTTTACTTACATAAAAATCACTCTAATGAATTAGTTACCGAATGACGACCATTACTAACTAATCTTCACAAAGATTTTCAGTATACGGATCATCTATTCATCTTTATCACAAAGACACTCCATCTTGAGTCTTGTGTTATTTGAAGTAGATCTTGCTTGAATTGTTTTTTCTATGTTATAACCAAGTTAGCTATAACTTTGCATATAAACTTCCATAGTTATACCTCAAGCTCCTATAACTTTATCTCACAAAAAATCTTCAAAGTTATGCCTTAAGCTCGTATAACTTTGATCTCCTTTCTTGTAATTGTTGTTAGCTATGCTAAGACTAAAGCACACAATTACACGCATATGATATATCAATTAAAGCACATTACATGTCATTATCAAAACTATAAAATAGGTCCAAAAAATTCCCCCTTTTTGATGATGACAAGTCTCTTATGATTTCTCTTATGATTGTGACTAAGTATAGTTCCCCCTCAACAAAATACTACCAAAGTTATAGTAACGTTGATTGCAAGAACATAACAACTTAGCCAAAGTTATAACTTGAAAGACTTTAAGAGATAACGGGTCTTGACAAGGAGCAAGCTTAAGCAAAGAATCAAATCATATCATTTCTTCTCCCAGTTGGCATCATTGAAAAGACAAGAACAAGGATATAAAATGACTAGAATAACATATTCTAAGGCAAGAAATAGATATGCAAAATGCGCAATACTTAACGATTCATAACAAGCAAAATCAAGTACTAAATGTTAATTAAACTACAAACCACGAAGAAAAGTGCTAATTTCCAATGGGTTGAATAGAAAGTAAGCCTAAATGGGCCGAATGGACAATAGGATAAGTAGTTTAAGGAAAAAAAAACCAAAGAAAGATGAGAAAGATCAAGGCAAATTGGGTTGACGAGGGATAGAAGGGTCGATATACCAGGCCGGGTCGGGTACGGTACTCAATGGTGTCAAGGTGATCAAATCACTTCTTCACATGATTAGCTTGTGCGGTGAGGCATGAATCAAAGTTCCGAACCTTCATTGATAGGGCCTCCATCGCATCATAGATGGTGTGCATTCCATCTCGCATTGCCGCACCACTATTCACCAAAGCACCTCCTTGGCTAACCAAGAATTGCATCCGATCCCGTTGCCTAAATAACTCTTGTCGGATATCGACAACATTCCTCCCAATTTTAGGAACGAAACCATCGACTCCCGTCATTCAACCCATCAAATGATCACTCACAACCGACCCACCATAGGCACGGTTTGAGCTAGTACTCCCCAAAGCCACAGTTTGACCACTTTGTCAACAACCTCATCCATTTTCTTGTCTTGCGCATCAAGGTGCTCCATAACCTTCCTCATAAAAAAATCCAATTTTGTTTCAAGAGCCAAAAAATCAACAATAGTCGGCTTAACATCAACCGACCCAACCTTTGACATAAAAGCCAATCCCGGACCCAATGCCTCCATTTTCATGATTTTCAAGAAGGTATCATTCATATCATCTTTCCAATTGACGCCATAACTAGTGGGATCAACAACCCCCTTAGCCTCAAGAACCCGAGACACCCACATGCCATAGGGTAAGTCTAGGGTCGTGTAGACCTTATCTTCGGTCACCGAAAAGCTAGTTTGAGAAACTCGAGAAAAAACGAGATAATCAAGGTTGACACGGTTGCCCTCTAGTCAATTCTTAACCACCATCATCTCATAACATGCAATTTTATCCCGTCCACCCCGACGCGGAACCACTGTATTCCATAAACAATTTAAGAGAAATTTCAATTTTGGGGATAAATTCCCCGCCAACACACAACTCGACAAAGTAGCCTTATCATCAAAATAACGCTTAACATACAGTTAGGCCGTATCCGACAACTCTTCCCACGACGTACTCGGGTCTATTTTAGCTTTATCCTCAGGAATCAAAAACAGAGTACAAAAGTCGTCAACCGAAACCGACACTTCACGGCCATTCATAACAGCATGCAAAACTCAAGATTTCAAAGAGACAGAAGCATAGAATTGAATTACCTTGATGGGGTAGATAGGACCCGAAAAACGAGACACATGCTCCTATTCTTGAAATTTCACGAAATCGTTAAAGAAATTTAAAGCTTGATATTTTTCACACCATACTTTCGGGAAACTTCGACCACCATGAATACCATACTTAACAACCCGATAAACCAATTTTTGTTCTTCCTTTGTCAACCGAAGTTTGTCAAGTCCGGGTGTCGTTTCTTGGGGGTGAAATTCGCGAAACAGAGGGCGTTTTGTCCCTTCTATTTCCGTGATTTATACGTCTTCACTAGCATCGACTTGTACCCTATTCTTCCCCTTCTTTAATCGACGCCTTTTGCTACCTTCAAGCACCGAACCTGACTCGGTTTGGGTCAAATTGGATGATTTTTGGTTGGGTTGTGGTGATGGATTGGTAGACATGCAAGGTAGTTGAGTTTTGGAGTTTGGGGTGTTGGTGTTTTTGGTTGTGGACCGTGAGGAAGCCATGGATGTGCGAGTTTTTTTTTTTTTTTGGTTTTTTTTTGTGTGGGAGAAGGAAGATGGTGTTGGTGATGTGTGTTGATAGTGATGGTGATAGGTAATAATGGAAGGTAGTGTTGGGGTTTGTGTGACAACCCTCGCGAATGCGGAAAATAAAAACATACAAGCATGTGAATTATATAACGGAAATATGAAGTTTTTAAAACTTTTATACATGCAAGAAGAAGTATACGAGGTGTGTCAAATATTACAAACTAAAGTATGAAATACAACAAAGAGACGAAGTCTCTCAAAATGTTATAAATGTCAAAGTGTTTAGCAAACTAGCTAAAATCGTCTAGAGGTGTTTCAATCAAGGGACAACGCCCGCTAGCTCACACCCAAACCCAAAATATCAAGCAAAAAGCCATCCAATCAAGCAACCGGTTCATCCATGAAAAACATGAACGCCACAGTCAGTAGGGAGTAACTCTGGGTTCTCTCAGCCATATCACATTAAACGTACATAAAAAGAAATACAAAAGTAGAAGCATGCATATATAGATAAACATGTGAGATATGATAAGGATAAATGGGCAATTCGATATATAATGAAAAGAGCATATGGAATACAAATCCGAATCCATCATGTTATACAAAGACTCGGGGAAGACACTCTTAGGCAACCGAATACGCTCACTAGGGCTTACATCTCACCGTTAGCGGTATAAGTTTGATAAGATTGAGACTCGACAAACAAACCATGCCAAGTCAATGGTATGATCATGAATAATCAATTATGTAATCACCCATCCAAACACAACGACACAAAGACGACATCTCTCACGGTAAATGAAACACACTAGCACCGTGTACATGGCAAGTATGATTAAAAGGCATCCACGGGATAAACATTTCCCTGAACGCATACACGATGCTACATTTCGTATATGTAGACTAATTTCCTCCTGGTACGACGATAATAATACGGTCCTAGTCTAAACCTGGCCAGATTCTCGGAATAAACGTGTTCCGATTCGACATGCGATGACGTTTCGCATCCAAGACTCGGTCAATCATAGACGCCGAGTACCCCAAATTCGGTAGATCAATTCACGAAAGAGGCGGAAAAGAGCTCAAGCCTCATAACAAGCGGTACGCTACATGCAAATAACACCACCTCGCAAGTACACAACATTTGACGGCCGGGTCGATCAACGCATAGCGTTCAACTCCCAACAACGTCGTCGTATGCCCACTAACACATGCATTTAAGCAGTAGGATACCATCCTCGTTCCGACATTCCAGCCTTACGAACGTGGAGGTAGCCAAGGGAATGAGAGTACAAAGACATAACAAAATAGTGCTCAAACCGTAACATTTGTAAAAATCGACTCAAAGTGGGACATACCAAAAACCGTCACAAAACATGTGATACAAGCGAATGAAATATCATATATTCAAAACATTAATATTACAAGTCACTACGTAAAATTATATGAAAAACGAACCATGTGAACTATCGTAAAATAAGAATTTAGGAAATTAGAAGAAATATACTCAGCCGTGTTGCCGGCCGGTCAGAGGACCGGCGGCCGGTACCCCGGCTTGCGCCTCAAGCATAATACAAAAATCACAAAGAAAAGGGCAGCGTGTTCCAGGCCGGTCTGGGGGACGGCGGTCGGGCACCCGACCGGGTGCATCACTACACAAAAATCCAAGGTTCATTCTGATGTGTTCCCAGCCGGTGGGCAGACCGGCGGCCGGTCACCCGGCTGGGAACCCCAGTTCATCCGTGAGCTTTTTAAACAAATTCAATCCTTTTCAATTTTCATTGATTACTTTTATCAACTATCAATAATCAATAATCATCATCAACAATCATCAACTAACAACAATCATTATCAATAATACAATTCCTAAGCTTACTAATCGTATTCTAAATACGAATTCTAACATAGAAAGCATGTAAAACACGTAAATGATATCGAGTAACCCTTCACCGTTACCTTTATGCGTCTTTACTCCGCGACAAGGTCCTCTTCGATTAAGAAATAGTCTTTGTCGGGATCTTGAAGGTCACCACCTACAAATAATTAATAAAAGATGAATTTTATTCACCTTGAGAAAGACGGAAAGTTTGAAAAGTGAGAAAGACGGTAATTTTATTACCAAAACGGATAGAGGAAGCTAAGAGGGGAAGAATAAGACGAACTTACGTGAATTTGAGCGAGAAACGAAAGAGTTATGACGATTCTAAGCTTGGAAGAAATGGAAACTAGGTTTTATGGGGTTTTCTTAGAGAAGAAGAAAGAGTTGAGTTGTGTGGAAATGAATTAGGTTAAGGGGGAGTATGAGGTGAGTAAGTGGAAAAGTCAAGAAAAAGTCAAAGACGACTTAAGACGGGATTCACTTGAAATCTCGCGTAAAATCCAAATATGAACTCGGAAATTCTAAATTCGACTCGTGAAATTAAAATCTAAATTAAAACTAAATTCCGCTGAAAAGTATCCGTAAAATATTTTCACTATAAAAATAGGGTACATTTACGGGTGTTACAATCACCCCACCTTTTAAAAAGTTTCGCCCTCGAAACTTGAGCGAAAGAAAGATACCTTAAAAGAATAGACTCGGATATTTACTACGCATAGAAGCTTCCGTTTCCTAAGTCTCTTCTTCGACATTACACTACTACAATTTAGCACTCGGATATTTTCGTGGCTAAAGCATATCGCCACGGGAATACCTTTCGTGGCCCAAGTTGTAACAACCCGAAAAGTACCCAATTTTTCTAGTAAAATTTCGTAAGGATACTTTTCAGCAAGGTTAAGTTTTTAAAATAGAATTTATTGTTTCGAGTCGTATTTTGAAATTCCGAGTTCGTATTTGGAATTTCTGAGAGATTTCATGAAAATCCCGTTTTAGTCATCTTTGACTTTTCTTGACTTTTAAGTCGTCTTTTGACTTTTCTTGAATTTTTAAAAGTCGTCATTGACTTTTCTTGACTTTTAAGTAGTCATAAAATTTTCTGGACTTTTGAAGTCATCTTTGACTTTTCTGGACTTTTAAGGATTTGACTTTCGTTGACTTTTTCACGACTCGCCTTGTAATTTTGAAGACCGAAATTTTATTTAAAAAATTAATATTTTTAATTTATTTTTATTTAGATTTATTAGAATTTATGATAATTTAATAAAATTATTTTGAATTTATTCGGAATTTATAATAAGGTTTTACGGTTTTAACCCAAACGTCATTTAACTATTTCCGGGTCAACTTAAGTCCCGAAACCCGACTT